>SNQJ01S0029169.1:148072-166505 GCA_010110895.2 Picea sitchensis
GAGTGTACACCAATGGAGGTTCTGCTTGTTTGTCAATGTCATGATGATCAATGACATTCCTTGCTTGTTTTCCTTGTAGCTACCTTGCACTATACAAGTCTCTGAATCAACCTTGTAGCTCAAAACTGTAATCAAGGCTTTATTGTTGTTTGTAGATGAAATAAGTAATAATGAGAATCTCCTTGTTGTCAGCCAATGTCTTGATTGCCTAAGATACACTTGAGTTGCTAGCACAAATATTTAAGACCAAACACTTCAAGAAATCATTGTTGTTGTCTTTCAGATCTCGTCCACTCTTCTCACTTACAAGAATATCTACACATGTGAATGAGTTGTTAGGTGAAGTCAGTCAACTAATGCAACCACTTCAACAATTCATCAATCCAATGTCCTTTTCCCGATGCTTGATCATCATATAGAACATGGATATGTCAAAATCTGGATAGTTGTATCCTGGTATCTCCATCACTTCTAGGTTGAATATTAAACTGAGCACCTATACATCAAACATGTCATCCAAAGGTTGCAACCTTGGGCAAGATATACAACACAAAAATTCTATCCACTCCTATAGAGGACTACTGCAAAATTTTTTCACACCATAAAATGTATTCTTTCTCCCCTGATGTCATTTATAAACTTGCTGCTGAAGATCTAGTTATAGGACAGAAATGGAGGTCTGAGCATTGGTCATAAGAGATATGGATTTTGCATTTTTGTTCCTAACAAAGTGTTAGATTCACAGGATTCTATCACCACTGTAAATACACCCATAATAGTGTTGTCCATTTGACTTTGAAGACTGTAGTGAAAGGATGAAAACGATGCTCAACCAATCCTTAACTTTCCATAGTTTGCCCGCAAAAATGAAAACAATGCTCTTCCATTGCCCTTGGACTGAGGTAAACCTTACAGAGGATGAAAACCTCATTATTCATTTCAGGAATCTAGGCACTGTCTCAGATTTTGGGCTACGATAGCCTTAGTTTCACTTCAGAAGGGGTCTGACCCCTCTTATTTAAAGGGTTTGTTGTTAGGTTATTTCTGTGGCAGCTTTAGTGGGGCCTTTCCTAGATACAACATGTGTATGTGTAAAGTTCTTCTTTGTTTCTGTGACAAAATGAAAATTACAACAAGATAATCTTGCTGTAATGTACCTAAAATAGAATGAAAAGTAACCTATACACAATTGACCTTCCTTATAGTGCTCGGCCTAGGCTAGCAGGCCTACGACCACCTTCAGGACATTTCCACAAAAAATTTAGAGAGGGTTTGACCCTTCCCTTGAGCTGGCAATCGGGTATCTTCACCACATAAACTTAAAAAAAAGGACCCGACCCTTTCCTTCTATGCAATAGTAGCAAGGGTTCAACAATCCATGGTATTCCTTCAATATTGAGCAAGTGGTATTCTTCAAGACCTGCTGTAAAACCATGTTGAGTTTTCAATGAGCTATGGATCATGTATTTAATTCAATTTTCTGTTTAGATTTTAACTTGAACCATAAATATTGCAACAAACCAAGATCACAAGAAGAATAACCATGCACAAGAACACAAGAAGTATCCTGGGAAACCCTTCTCAACAAGGGAAGAAAACCTAGCCAATCCTTTGCTATATTCTTCAAGAGAAAGACCTCCCACACCATCACCAAAACTAGCACACAAGAGGGTGTTGTAATTCTCATAATTTCATACCATAACTTATAAAATCAAGAGATGCCACAATGATAAGTGTGTTTCCTCAATGGGAATTCACCTTTATTTATATAAGGCTTGTCGCATCAAATGATGTGTCCATTGGCACAATAGGGCCAACCTCAATAACTCAAAATATAATTAATAATTACCATATTAATTATCTTTACATTAATTATCTTTTACATTAAGGTGGGGCCGAACTGTACCCTTTACATAACAAATAGGGTTACAAGTAAGTCTGACTCTTGAACAATATAGCAAGGGATCTCATACACCCACTAGTGCTTAGCCACTAGGGGCACATCCATTTGTGCTCAGCCATAGGGATGTCTCTCTATCTCACAGGAGAACCACACTCACTAGTGCTCAACCACTAGGATCACGTTCACCTATGCTCATCCACATGCACATCCAAATCAACAGATCTTATTTATCATTGCGTTACACAGGAGGGTCATCTGGAGTTCATCATCTCAACTCTCTGCTCAGAGGAGGCTAATACATCGTTTCATTTCTTTCTCAGAACGATGCACCCAACCCATGGGATTTCACATGTTCACCTGTGCTCAACCACATGCACGTCCAACTCATCAGATATTTTTTCTCACTGCGTTACATAGGAGAATCATCTGGAGTTCATCTCAATTCTCTGTAAGGAGGATGCCAACACAACGTTCCAGTTCTGTCTCAGATAGGAACCACACACCCAACTAAGGTGCTCTCTCTCAAGTTTGTGTCCTGGAGGATGTCTCACACAACTGTAATCATCAACAGTTTGCTCCCAACCCAAGGATCAAGAATAATATGGACCTTATCTCCCTTCCCAACCCTCCAAATTAACCAATTCCCAATTAAAGGGAAATCAATAATAGTGGATTTCCAAATGATATAAGAGGACTGGACTTTTTATTTTGGGAATCAAATCCAATCATCATTAGAAAGAGGATTGATTTACTTTTCCTTTATGACTTGTGCCCGATAACCCTTTCCTTGGGGAAGCCTCCAAACATTCTTGGCTATCAGGGATTTGGAGAAAAGAAATACATTTTTGAGATGCCACCCCCCTTAGCTCTTAGGGATGGCTAGATTTCTCCATTATACTATTGTCATAACCTTCTTCTCATGGTTTTGTGTATAGATAAATCAGTAACAAAGCTATAAAATTTTGTCAAGAATCCCTTTTGGTATCCAATCTAGAGACATCCAATAGAATGGGATGGCCTCAAGGATAGATTTCATAAGAACTAGTATGCCACCATGAGACAACCATTTGTTGCACCAAGTGTTCACTTTTATTTTGATATTGACTATGAGCCATTGTCCATGTCCCTTCAAGTATAGATTATCCTTTAAATGGAAATATAAATACTTAAGGTCGAATTCAATGGTTAAGGTCATGAAAGGGAAGACTTGATTTAAGTGGTGCTTCTCATACTCAGAGAGACCCCAACTAATAACCAATGATTTGGAGGAATTTATCATCATACCCATGGCTATGAAAAATATGTATAATATTTCTTTAAGTTTATCCACCATATGCTTGGAACCATCATACAATATTAGGATGTCATCCACAAAAATTAAGTGTGAAACAAAGAAAGAATTTTCAGTGAGAATATATTTAAAAGATTCATTTCTGTAGCTTCCTTGAGAGTCGTTTAAGCCTTTTGTGACTAGGAGAAAGAGCAAGGGTGAGATAGGACATCCTTGATGAATGCCTCTTTCAGAGTTGAATAATGGTGAAGTCAATCCCTTGAATAAAATTGTGAAGGTCACAGAGCAAATGAAAGCCATTACCCAAGCCACAAAATGTAGATTGAATCCTATATGGATAAGAATGAGTCGAAGAAAGAGCCAATTGACTTTGTAAAAGGCCTTATCTAGGTTTACTTTTGGCTATAATGGCCTTAAATTTATTGTTTTCATAGAGTGAAGCCCTTCTTGAGAAATACCTATTAACTCATGAATTTGGCACCCTTCAATGAAGCAAAATTACAAGTTTGGAAATATCTGATTAGAGAGGGTTTCTTTGAGACTACGAGAGTTCATTTTTGAAATGATATTATAGATGTTGTGGCAAAGTGATATTGGGGAAAGTTTTCAAAATTTGTAGGGTTTTTTGTCTTTGAAATAAGCACAATGAATGTGGTGTTGAAAGAAACGAAGAATTTTACAGAGAGCCAAGTTGCTTCCATTAACCTGCAGAGATCCTCCTCTGTTAAATCATAGCAATTGAGAAATTTTTTAATGGGTAACCTATTTGGAATTAGGATCTTGTCATTCTGAAAGATATAAAGTGTTCTAAGCAGTTCCTCTTTCCCTACTTCTTCCATGAGAGATTGGTTATCTTTMGAATCTACAMATCTATGATCTAAGCGGTTATCAGWGGCCRCCCACATCTTCCACTAASTCATTGCGGTTGTCCATCTTGGAMAATCATGGTTCTCCATATTGGCCAATCACGGTTCTCCATCTTGGCCAATCATGGTTCTCCATCTTGGCCATTTTTTTTATGATTTGSGGGTCCTAAATTTTTGGGGCCGTTTTGAGGCCCTAAACGATGTTTTTTGGACATTTGGGGGTCGRGGTGGCCATGATCTACCTTGACSTTGTCGAAAATTGTACTTCTCAGTTAGATATTTCCAATGAGGTGTTGTGTGCTCCAAATGGATATTGTATGCAAAAGTTKCACCCTGGGGAAGTTGGTGTATAAACTAACCACCTCAAGGCTCGCAAACCTTTTAGCGTTTCACCTCCCAGGGTTAGGGATTTGKACCATTTGTGTTCTTCTTTTATGTTAAAAGTCCATTCTTTTGATCTCTTGTGATATCTTTCTGTGAATGAGCGTAGCCAACATCTCTTGCTCTTTAGAGATAAGCTACCACCATTCTATCCAGCTTGTGTTCTACAATATTTTGTTATTTTATTCATTAATAGAAGTTGGATTTCACTGTATTTATGTGTTCTCCACTATAGTTTTGTTTTTATATTATTTTGTTCTCAATATAATCTAGACTAGTGGTATCAGAGAAGTCTGTAAGTTTTAAACCTTTTACATTAATGCAATGCACACACAAATTCTTAACACAGAAAATAAAACAATTGCAATTACACATATACACAAAGATTTAGCTTGGAAACCCAACCAAGAAAATTAACAACCTATTTTAGATCCACACCTCTAATTTTATTCACAATACAATTTCATTGTTTACAATACAATATATAGGATATTGTGACATCCAAAAAAACCCTAATCCATTGACATGGATTAAATTACGACCTTAATTCCTTAACCAGAATTAGAAAACCATGGGTTGAAATGCCATGCACCACTATACCGCCAAAGGAGAAAGACCACCCAAAAATTTGGCGAATAAATCCCCAATTTTTTTTTTGGGTGCAAATAATATAACGCATACTGAACATAATCTTCTCCTTGTTATTTCTCGGTTCATATCCTTGATGAGGTTAGGGTATAAAGAGTTGGGTCTCGAGCTAGTTTCACTTGGGAACGAATGCTCTCGTTAGCCCAAGAAACCTCCCATGATGAAAGAAAAGAGAGATGATAGAGAAAGATATCCTTTCAAAATGTTGCTCGCGGAATCCCTTGTGCAACAATAGAACGAGATGATGGAGAAATTCTCCCAGATCCTTCGACGACTATCGACGACTAGTGAGGTACCTTCAACAAGTAGTCATTTCGAAGGTGTGAAACCCTTCAAGGTACAAGTTAAGTTTGATATCCCCTTATTTAAAGGCCAGATAAATGAAAATTCTTTAGAGAAATGGTTGAATCTATTAGAAGGTTATTACTCTATTCAAAATGTTTATGACATTGAAAAGATCACCTTCGCTCTCCTTAAATCCATTCTCCATGTCAAAGATTGGTGGTAATGTTATTGGGAGAGACATACCAAAGACAATTCTATGTCATTCGGGACAGGGCCCACTTGGGAAAGCTTTGTTGATGCCCTCGAGGAGGAGTTCTACCATGTTGGAAACTATGATGAACAATACATGAGATGGATGACTCTATGTCAGGAAAGAGACTAGATGGTGTTGGAGTACAATAAAATCTTACACACCTAAAGCTCAAAGTTGGGTATTAGAGGCTTTGAGTGGCACCTGGTTCTGAAGTACCATGGTGGTCTACATAGGTACATCCAAACAGATATGGATTTCTTGGACATCTCCTCACTGGGAACAACTTATCTATATCCTGTCAAAATCAAGCAGAAATTTAAGTAACATAATAAGCAAGATTTTGGGTCTGCAAATCCACAACAATAGAAGCATGGAAAAGGTGTCCCTAACTCAGAGAATAAGGGACAGAGAAAGGAGGACCAACCTCAAGACAATCAATACAAGCCGCAAGAAAAGAAGGGTAACAGGAATATGAATAAGGACACTAGAAAATGGTGTGAGTTCCACAAAATCTCCGAGCACAACACCGATGAATGCCACTCAAAATAGTCATTGTTCGTCGAGCTTAAAGAAAAAGAGTTAGACCCCAACTCAGACTTTGATTTAGAGTAGGATAAGGGAAAGAGGATCATTGATGTAGAACCTAGTGCTACTGTTGTAATTGCAAATATCGAACCCGACCAATTAGAGGATCTTGAGGAAGGGGGGTGCCTCTTCCATTCACATATGTGGGTGAAGAGAACCCCACTACATTTCATTGTTGACAGTGGGAGCTAGAAGAACCTATTCTTGACCAAAGTCATTGATATATTGAAGTTTCCAATGATTCCACACACCCAACCATACACTATTGATTGGTTGAGCCATGGACGAGATGTTCACGTTAGCTAGTAGTGCTGCCTATCCTATCACATCAAGCCCTTCAAAGATGAGGTATTATGTGATGTTACCCCACTTGAAGTTTGTGATGTTCATTTAGTTAAACCTTATATGTGGAAACATTATTATATTTATGAGTATCGACACCATAATATTATTATCACTCTAGGGGGTCAACACTCCAGAGTACCCGAGGTAGTTTCAACTCCTCCAATTTCATTGATCTTAGCAAAACAATGTTGAAAAGTAATCTCACAGACTGTGAAGTTTTTCCTCTTCATGGTTCGATCAAAAGGGGAACAAAAGGTCATTGCAACCACCACAACTTCAACAAAAGGTATCTCTACATAGTAGAAACAAGTGGACAAGATTGTAGAGGAAAACATAGACCTCTTCACTTCACCTGTATGGGTGCCTCTGCATTGTTAGGTCAAACATCCCATTGATTTGATACCTAGTGGTCCCTTGCCCAATGGTCTAATATACAAATGCTCCCTTTTGGAAAATGAAGAAATAAAGTGTCGAATTAATGAGCTCATCCATAAGGGCAACATTCGACCAAGCTCCTCACCTTGTGGGAGCCCAATTTTGTGGGTACAAAAATAAGATAGAACATGGTGGCTCTATATTGATTACAGAGCCCTGAATAAAATCATTGTCAAGAACCGATACTCGATCCCCCATGTTGACGAACTTCTTGATCAACTCAAGGGTGCCAAGTTCTTCACCAAGATCGATATGAATTCGAGCTATCACTAATTTCTGGTAGAATCAACTAATGTATGGAAGACAACCTTCAAATCTAAAGAAGGTCTCTTTGAGTCCTTGGTCATGCCTTTTGGATTGACTAATTCTCCAACGACATTCACGAGCATGATGGATGATATATTCTAGCTGCTCAAAAACTCTTTCGTGGTGGTATATTTGGATGACATTTGCATCTTTAGCCAGACATAGGTAGATCACTTGCAACATATTTAACAAGTCCTAGGCACCCTTCAAGAACACAAGTTATATGCCAACTTGGAGAAATGATCACTTGACATGAAAGTAATCCAATAATTAGGATACACAAAGGATGAACATGGGGTGCATGTGGACCCAAACAAGATCCAATTCATTCATGATTATCAAGCCCCAATTTCTTTGACGGTGCTTCGCAGCTTTGTGGGCCTCGCCAACTTCTATCACAGGTTCAAGTTGGATTTATCTCATATAACTTGGCCCTTAAGTCAAGTGACCAAGGGGGAAGATAAAGCCATGTTTTCCTAGTTTGAATCATAGTAGAAAGCATTCCATGATTTGAAACACCACCTTTGTTTTGCACTAGTCCTCACATTGTGAAATCTACAATAGTCGTTCGAGATCGAGACATATGCTTCTGACTATGCTAACAATGTCATCCTCACTTAGTAGGGACATTCAATTTCTTATCATAGTTAAACATTGTTTGATGTTGTTCGTAGGTATCCCACCTATGACAAAGAGATGCAGTCCATTATGTAGGCATGTTGATAGTGGAAGCATTATATTCTAGGAAAGGAAACGATCATCCACACTGATCACAAGACCCTGCAATTCATGTAGACACAGGGAAAGCTACATAATGATCACCATTAGAAATGGTCCACATACTTGCAACAATTTTTGCACTTGAATATATTTACAAGAAGGGCATAGCCAATCATGTTGTTAACTGCCTCAATCAACCTCTAGTTGTGCCCCCCACTACAACTATTAGCTCTTGTGGGCATGAGACCTTTGGGTGGCCATAATTATACAACCGTGACTCTAACTTCACTTCTACTTATCAGACCCTGAGTGATGAGAAACAAGTTCCGAACTTCCACCTATAGGATGTTCTCTTGTGCTATCTCGACCATCTTTGTGTTCCTTCAAGCAAGCGTGCAAAGATAATTTGGGAGGCACACTACAATCGAGTGGCAGGGCACTTTGGGGTGGAGAAGACATTAACAATAGTTCATAAGCATTTCTATTTTCCCAAGCTTTGACATGATGTTAGCCAATACATCAAGTCGTGCACTGCTTATGCCACCACTAAGATGTCCATCAAGAAGAAGAGGTTGTACACTCCTCTCCTTGCACTAGACAAGCCATGGGAGTCTGTCTCCATGGATTACATGTCAAGGTTTCCCTCCACCAAACATGGTCATGATTGTGTTTTTGTGGTCATCGGTCAATTCTATAAGATGGCTATTTTGACACATTGTAAAAAGAGTATCACAACTAAAGCTACTGCTAAACTCTTCTTTGTGCACATTTGGGTTCATTTTGGGCTACCGTAGACTATCATTTCAAATAGGGATAATAGATTCCTCAAAACCTTTTGGTATAGCCTATGGTCTCTAATGGACACCAAGTTGACCAAATAGACAGTCTTTTATCCCCAAATAGATGGAAAAACATAGGTGGACAACAAAATAATTGTACATATCCTGCACATGCACAAATCCAAGCATCCATGTACATGCGATGAGAGCCTTCCATATGTTCAACATAACTATAAAATATCCCCCCACATCTCTATTGGCCAGAAACCTTTTTAGTTGTGCTTGGGAATCCAACCGTTAGCCCCCATTGATGTAGCTCTACCCATTCCATATTCCCTATCAGAGTTCTCTGATGCTCAGACTAAAGCCAACATAGAAGAAAAATTCATTGAACATATCAATCACCTCCAACAACAAGTTCATGATATCTTGGAGAAGGTTAATGCCAAGTATAAGCAATGACATGATCAACATCAGGTTTCTCACAAGTTTTAGGTTGGTGACAAGGTGTGGTTTCATTTGTAGAAAGAGTGCCTCATAGGCCCCTATAAAAATCTCAGGCCACTCCAATACATGCCTTACACCATCACCAAAGTTGTGGGTGAAAATGCTTTCAAATTGATTATTTATCCTTTCCTTGGCTTGCACCCTGTTATCCCCTATCCCAGGGATAACTAAGGAGATCGTGTCTCGAGGCCCACAGGTCCTAGAGATGGAGTGCCGAGAGTCGGATGACTTGAGCAAGGCCCCAAAGGGCCCATATTTTATTCAGTGAAGTCAATCTATCAACAACAACGGTATCCATCCCACTAGCTTGGTCCTAAAGAAACAATAAGTATTTCTCCGTGAGGTAGTGAGTCTAGGTATCATGGTATGTGTCACTTTGATTTTTGAAGAACTTAAGTATGTTGCATTGAATTCTCCTTCATTTCATAACGTTTGCTTGGAAATTATGCTCTTTAACTTGTTCATACCTAGGAAGGTGACATAATGCCCTATTAAGTTGATTCCCCTTTAGAATGAGTTTCCACTGAGTGGGTCTATGAAAGGTCATCATCCATTCCCTCCATACTTACCACTTTCCATCATTATTCCTCTCATCTTCCCCCTGCATTGGTTCGGGCATTAGGTTTTCCAAACTAGGAAGGATTGTACCTTGCCTTGTGGGAATAAGGGGCGAAAGGCCTATAAGGTAAAAGTAGATGGAAAGAATTAAAAGCCAAAATGAAACCTTTGAGATGCTTCACCAAGGGATTCCCGAGAAATAAGTAAAAATCTTCTCAGTAAGAAAAGGGAAACCATAAGATAAATCAAAACTCAAGGTATTAGTTGGTGGATGGGAGGTATCATCATGAGACAACCTATTAGGACCATGGGAATGTAACAGTATGACACTACCATCTATATGGTCACCAAAATAGGTGATGCAGGAGCACCACCATCAACATTAAAGAGGCTAGGTGGAGGATAACTCAGCACCCAACGTGCAAATTTTCAAACTATTTTTGACTTCCAAGGAGGGCACGTCATTTTGTTTTGAAAATATTATAATTTAAATCTTTTAAATGTTTTTAGGCTTGAGCCATCACATAAGGTTGTCGAGGATTGTAATCATTTTAATTAGAAGATAGTATTGTACATACACTGAGTATCAACTCATATCTAAATGTAATTTCCATTCAATGTAATAGTCCTTAGTAGATGAATGTAATAACTATGATAGGATAACATTAAGGTAGTTTGGAGGGAAGGCTCGAGAAGCCCCTCATTGTATAAATATATGTATTGTATGCCCAAATGAGGGTGCTAAATATTGTAGTTGTTGTTGAATGTTACTGTTATTGTTGAGAGAGTTGTTGAATCTTATGAGGAGTTGCAGAGAACTGTATGAGTTCATGTACATATTTTACTGAATGAATACAAGCAGAGAGGCTTGATTCCAAATGTATGGTGTTGTGTTCCTTTGAATTATTTGAGTACATGTGATGTTTCTTTATGCTCTTTTTGTTTTATATGTTTATGTATATTTTATGCATGTATATGTTTTTCATGGTTAAGTGTGGAAACCTTTGAATGTTTTTGTAAGTTTCATTTTTTTCTCTTCTAAGATTCCTGGTGCAAGGACTACATAGAGTCCGCAAAGAGTGCATATGCCAAGTCGAGATAGACTCAGAAACTCAAGAGAGATAACGTGGATTTACAATGGAAGTGAAAGGAGTGCACAATTGTTTAGTTGAAGTGCAGAGAGTGCACAGTTTCTCAGAGGAGAGAAAAGATTTGAGAAGACCTGTGCAAGGAGTGCATCGAGACAACACTTTCTTTAAGTGTTGAAGAAGTTTCAGAGGAGACGAACACAAGGAGTTTGTGAGGATATTTTCTTCAAAATTATCTAAGTCTAAAATTTTCTCAGAAAACTCCAAGTCTAAAATTCATCAGAAGTTCCAGGGACACAAGGAGTGCACCAGAGGTCTATAAACCTCAGAGGAAAAAAGCTCAAAAGAGATAGCGAGTATAAAAGTTCCACATGAGGGACATAGAAATTTTCTAAGTCTAGAGCTTTAAAGTATTAGAGGAGCACACATGGGGCGCTAGACACTCTATTTATCTAGTGCAATCAAGCTAAGGAAGTATAGCGATCAAAATCTTCAAGGAGGAGAAGATTCACTTATTTAAAGTTTGAATGGTGGATATCTGTTCGGGAGGATCCAAAGTATTTTGTCACCCTTATATCTAGAGAAGTAGCATGAGGTTAAACCATGTAAGTCTTTAATACTTCACGCATTCAAAGGAGTCGAATATCAATTTTTAAAAGGAGGAGTTATCAAGGAGAGAATATCTACGGTTAAGATCCATTCAGGAGTTTCTAGGAGCGTGGATAGTCGTCCAATCAGGAGGATCTGCACGCGAGTTAAATGGAAAAGTCCTTCAGACTTCATGCATTCAAAGAATTTAGCATGTGGAGAAGTCAGGACCCCCTAAATCCTGAAGGCCAGAGTGAATCGTGGTTGTCCAAAAATCCAAGGACACAGGTCAACATATTGTGTACTCTGGTGAACAAGAATTTCAGCGAAAGTAGGAGTGGAGGACTCTCAAAGTCTCAAAGGTTGGAATTCATCCGGGCTATCCATCATAAAGGACACGCGTTGTTAGATCAGGCAGTCCAGAGGATAGATACTCCAGGAGAACTGTGGGAAGAAGAGGTCGATCTCTCCAGAGTCTCGAAGTGTGGAGTAGATTCGGACCATTGATTTCAGGAAGGGTACGTGGCAACAAATTTGGAGGTCCGACACTCTAGAGAAAATCTAGTGTGGTGTTATGGAGACTCACGGAGGCCCGAAGCCCCAGAGTTAACCCCAACCATCCATTGGAGACGATGCATGGCGCAATATCTCGCAGTTTGGGACCTCGACACTTTGGTGAAATCAAAGTGTTGTGCATACAAGGATACAATCATTGAAGTCCTGAAAAGCATCTTAGTCGTCGATCTAAGAGGGGACATGTAGAGGTAGGAGAACTTATTCAAGGTTTTGGCGTCGGGAGATATAAAGTGTTTTGTTGTTTGATGACCAATGGAAATTGTTGAAGCCCAAAGGGAATTGATTTGGACTGTCCATTTGATCGAAGCTTGTGGACCGTCGATCCAAGACTCGACGAAAGTGCTTTTTGACGATTCGAGAAAATTTGTGGAAAAAGTTTGTGAAGAAATCACCAAATCCTAGAGTGTGAAAAAGTCTGAGAGCTGTTGATCCAGTGGAAGAATAGGAGACGTCCGATTTACCCCTTTTCAGCGATAGAAAATTCATGGGTGTTGTGTGTATGTTGGTGTGATAAAAAATCGCCGAAGCCTGGAACATGTAATCTAAGTTGTCGATATTGACGCTCATTGTGGACTGTTGATTTAGCTGCCTAGTGTTCGGTAGTTCGTGAAGTTTGTATTAAGAGATAAGAGGAATCAAAAGTCCCGAAGTCCTGAAACTTTCAGGGTTTGAATCTTTGGCCCACGATTTTGGCCCTTGGTCTTCAAGGAGGCTTTGGAAGTGCTTGGAGACTCCTGAAAACGATAATTTGGATTCAGGAAGAGGTTTTAAGGACCTGTGTATTAAGATTTTGGGCTCAGAGGGAGACTGTGAGCTAATTTCAGCTCCCGACTAGAATGATCCTAGACTAGGAGTCGAGCAGACCCTGGTTGAGGGAGGGGGTCTTCATCACCAGGATAGTGGCTCTTGGTGGCATAACCAAGAGAAAGGGGATCTCATCACAAGAAAAACTTCTCATCTCCATGAAATGCTTATGGGTAATGCTGTCACCTTTGGTTACCAAGCTAGGATAGTGTCCTCCAGCTCTTCCCTGGAAGCATGAAAGAAAAATACCAAAAGAATTAAATCTAAGAATAAAAGGAATTAAATGGGCTAGAAACAGTGGCATCCATGATAAAGTGCAACTTGCCCTGTACAAAGGAACCCACATGTAAGATCTACATTTCCCTGTTATCACTACACCTTGTGCCCAAACACTTCCCCCATGCTACTTCACACATACTTACATGACCTAGATTTATTCTCACCTGGGAAACACCCCAAACTTAAGGAGGATTAGCCCAAAAGGAAATCTTGAGACCTTCTCCAAACCTGACATGTTAAACTACATAATGTCTTTGAGCATTTGTCTAGGTAAAGGGGGCTTTTATGCACATGTTTGGGTAATTTGATTATTATATGTGATTGACATTGCTATGCTCCTTGTGACTTATGAACCCCTGGAGGGTGTACTTGTTGTTGCTGTAGGAAATTGCTCGGTGGATAGGTACATATGGGGGAATGATTAGCTTGGAACTCCATGGGGATAAAAGCCCACAGATGGACGTTGTGACCCCAACTAGGGGCAGAGAGACACCAACAAGTTGCACCATTAAGAAAGAAGGGCGTTGCACTAGGGACACCTAGACAAAACTAGACCCAGGGGGATATTGTCTTTCCACCTGGACGTTGACCTTTGGGAGCCCATGACATCACCTTTGTGACTTTAAGACATCATCCATAGTCATAGTTTGCATTTATGAGGGAAGTTGTGTGCTAGTTGCCATGTGTGGCAACATTCAAGGCCTTTGGAGGCAAAACGTTCTACATTTGAGGGCTAACGTTCCACCCTAGGGGGATACCGTCACCCTAGAAGGGCATGACGTCACCCTTGGAAATGATATTAGGGTTTAATTAATTTCATTTATGTAAAAATTGGATTTTTGATGTAATTTGTCCATGTCGACCTTTTTATGACCTAATTTTAATTAAAGGTCATTGAAATTGTATAAATAGAGAGAACATACTCTCATTTTTTCATCATCACTCATCACACAAGTGGTGTGGTCTGAAATTTGTGCCCTTTTTGGGATTTATTGGCTGAAATTGGGAGGCACACTTGTCTTGGAGGCCAAAATTTGCAGCTTGGATAATTTCTTGGTGAATTTACTTAGCAATCTAGGGTTTTATTGCTTGATTATTCTTGGTGAAGTAAGTAAATATGCAATTATTCATTTTATTGAGAATGTTATGGTATATTTTCTTATTCATGTTAAATATTATGAAATTGCTTGCTTGACAAACCCTATGAGTAAAGGACTTAAGTTACTACTTCTTTGCTCTTCATTTGCTAGACTTTTTACCATGACCTAGGTAAACTTATAGAGCCCTAAATACTAGCACTTTAGAAGTCATTATCTAGTCAATTGTTGCTTCTAGTATCTTTCAATAGTCTGAGGAAGGAATATTTTTCTAGAGTCTAAAATTGCTTACACTCTAGCAAGTTTGTCCTTAGGATTTGGATTCTTGAGGCCTTGGGTTACCAACACCTCATCCATTCATCCCTTCTCCTTAGACAAATACAATCATTTTGTTAATTCTTCAAAGAGAAAATCGTCACCTCTAGACTCCATTAACCCTAAAGGCACTAGTCCACTTGCTTTAGTGAATTGATTGATCAAACAAACACTCAAACTTTCTTCCTCTAAGCTTTTACTATCATTTCCTAACCCTAAACTAGACTAAGTCCTTAGTTAATTTGTTGTTGTTGAAAATATTTTCTACAACCATACTAACATACATTAATTGGATACATTTTCCTACATAACTTGCACTTAACTCATTCAAAATTTAATTGTGACAATTTATAATCAATCTATTAGATAAGTGCTAACTTTGTATAGTGTTTTCTTGCACTTTTGACCATTAGAATTTGTTGTTGTAGAAAAATATTTCTACAACCATCTAACTGCAGCAAATTCTCTGCAAAAGTGACTTATTATGCTAGCTAGACATTACCAAACTCACTTGTGACAAACTTTTATCATTCTGTTAGGTTAAAGTTATTTCTTCTTGTCATTTTTAAGCACTTTCAAGGCATAACTATTGTGGTTGTTATAAAATATTGATTTCTGTTATAAAATGTTGCATTGTTGCAAATTCATATCAGCTAGCTTACTTTTTGAAGGTTTATGGTCTTAAGAAGCACTAACATCATATCTTTGTACTTGGAAGTTGCTATATTTTCTTGTTGTCTTGATCTGGGCAGATACACCTTATTTACCTTTTGCTTCATGTCTATAAGACACAAAGAACCTTTGACTTGAGTGACCTGTGAGAAAGGGGGGGGGGCGGGTGGGGGCGCTTTCGTGTACCTTTTACCTTAGCCTTCTCAAACCCTTGATTCACTAGGGACACCTCCCCTGGGGTACTGTGACATACTTCTAAATAGAAATGAGTTTCCTATTAAGGTGACAGTGATAGGTCACTCCCTATTACGCCAATCTTATATCCACTTTCCTTGGGCTTTGGGAAATAACAGATTTTGCGATAACATTTTGGCACCATTTCCAGGGAACATCGAGTCAATTTTCCTCGAACGAAACTTTTTCGGTAAGCCTTTACTTCACAAAGATTACCCAAAAACTACACTGAGGGTGATTCCCTCTTTTCCCTTTGATGATCCCTAGAAGGATTATCTAGCGACTCCACTAATGAAAAATCCAAAAATGGCTTCTCAATGGGACCTAAGAAATTTTAAACCCTTGGATATGAGTGAAATCCGAGGTTACCCTCGAAAAATGCCTCCGGGGTATGAAAAATGGCTGCCTAGATTCACTCGTAGTGATGAAGAGAATGTTGAGGACCATATGCATGAATTTTGGGCCTTCTTTCAACTCTATCCTATTAGTTATGACGCTGAGGATCTGGCAATGAAGCTTTTCTCTGCCACTCTTCATAAAAATTCTAGGAGATGGTATGATGGCCTCCCTGATACTAGTATTGCATCCATGGATCAATTAGAAGAGGTCTTCCTTAAGAGATGTAATATCAAAGAGGATCTTATGTTGTTGTTAAACAAACTTAATCATATAGAGAAGAATGAAAATGATACCGTTAGGGAGTTCCATACTAGATTCCAGAAGATGTCACGACAACTCCCCAAAACCTATCGTCCTAGACCCCAGTTCCTCATTTTCCTCTGTACCAAGGCATTCTCAAGACAATCAAAATTTCTTCTCAATATAAGGAGGCCAAGGAAAATCCAAGAAGCTTGTGACATTTCCAGGGAAGTCGAAGCCAATATCTCATCATCCAAGGTAGAGCAATCCTTTGTTCTAGAAGTCAAGATTGGTGAGCTCAAAGATACCCCAGATATTCTTGAGAGAATACATTTACTTGAGACCTCTGTTGAAGAATTCCCGAAAGGGGTGGAGGAAGACATCGATCAACAAGAGGTTGAGGAGAGGGATATTGATGAAGGTTACCAATCCCATGGGGAAGAACATGAATTTACTTATGCTTCTAGCAAGGATAATGAGGACTAGGTTGAAGAGCGAGATCTTGAATATATTAAACATGAAGATGAAGTATTAATGTGTTCTCCTCCCTCTGATGAAGCCATCCCAAATCCTATTTTTCCTGCACAAGAAGACGAGGATGAGGTTAATCACCTTCCTTTTCAGGTTTTTGATAATACCTTATTCTATGATTCATAGACTGAAGAAGAAATGGAATCCTTGGGCGAGATAGATCCTCCTTGTTGTGAAGTTGAAGATGTAGAGGCAAGCCATGAGGACGAGACAATAATGCATGCTCTTCCATTTAATGAAGTTATTCAAATCCTCGAAGCTCCTGCACAAGAAGAAGTAAAAATGGTAAGTTATTTCCCTTTCCAATATTTTGATGATGATTTATTTTATGATTTGTAAAGTGAAGAAGTGACAAAGGAGACCTTGGATATTTTAATCCCTTCATGTTATGATAAATGTGATGCCTTTGTTGATAATATTGATGAGTTCATATATGCCGGGAAACATAAATGGGATGTGATTGGTTATGATGGGGATCCTATTTACGACATTGAGGATCATTTCCAAATGTTTCCTTTACAACTATCATATGAGGTTACTAGTAATTCTGACATATAGCAACAAGGAGATGATATAGTTACAAACATTTTCCAAACACCCAAGGATGAACTAGTTCTATGTTCTCCTGATGATTTGTGGTCATACCTTGAGTATTTTGATTAGTATTCCTTTGAGCATTCATATTTATTCTATGAAGAAAATTATCAACCACTGTTGTGCTTAGATCTTGATAAGAGTGAGGACGTTTCTTGCCTAAAGTAGGATACTCGTGACAATATTTTCCAGCCTCTTTCGATTACTTTACCTTGCTATGTCACCAAGGGTGTGGTTGGGGATCATGTCTCTTGTCTTGAGTTTTCTTCAGGGAAAATCATTCTTTTAGAATTCAAGGGTAGGTTGAATACCTGAAGAAGAATTTTATTATTTCAGTCTTTCAACTTTCCCTTAGAAAATTGTCGATCTTCCTCTAGGTTCTTGCTAGTCCCTTCCCAGACCTCAGGATGTGATGACGTCCAAGGTAGCCAACCTTCATATTCTTTGAATCAGTATTTTGAGCCTTTGATTTTTCACGATCCATTTTTGAGATGGATTGAGAACTTTCCTAAGAGTGTGACTTGGCATAATTTTGTCCCTCCCTCCCACCTCCATGAGATAGGATTTACGATTTCCGATGATGCAATGATGTTATTTTTGTGCTTGAATTGTCATTGTTTTGGTTTATAATGAAGCACATAGGAAGGTATTATGAGATATTGCTAGGATGGTTTCACTGGTTATTTGACTACACCTAACATTCAACCAAAAGGTAAGTAGAGGTAGGTAGGCATTTGCATCCATTGCATGTACCATCTGCATATCATGCTAGTATAGTATAGTTTCATTTTTGTATTCCTTCATTATGTATGTATGTTATAACCCTATAATTCATAGGATCATCCGTTGACTGGAAAATTTCACTCTGGATGTATTTTGGCTTGCAAATAATATTTCATTTCTTCAAATTATTTTCAAGGAAAGGCAAAGACAAGAAAATTCATGATTGTTGACACTAAGTGGTGTTTCCTAACCCCATGGAGACAAAAGCAAGGGAAGTAGTGCAAAAAACCCACAAAAAGCACTAAGCCTAAGTTTTTGTTGCATTCGCGCCTGGAGAATAAAGAACGAGCTCAGATCGATGGTCGATCTAGCAACACGTAGATCAATGGCTGACAGTGGATTCTAGACCCCCTCGACTGTTTTGCTTTTAA
>SNQJ01S0029169.1:186400-201123 GCA_010110895.2 Picea sitchensis
CCGGAATGAGGCAGTTTTTCCGGCGGGCCCACTCCCAACGTGTCATCTATTCATTGCATCAGACCTCCTCCGCTCTAGACCACTTACTGCTTACCATCCTTCCAACTTACCACCCATCTAGCAATACCATATCGCTCCTGCTTCATGACGTCATCCTCCATTATCCCGTCATCTTCATCCCTACATTTGCAATAAACCAACTTAGGATAAAATCAATAGGTCAATAATGTTAGTAATAAGTTTAGTATAGTTAGGTTTATCTTAGACTGGTTAATAATAAATTAATCATAAATTAATGAATGATTAATAATTGAGTTAGTTGTGAATATTTAGGTTAGTTTGTCAAAATAAACATTAATAAAAAAATAAACAAATATAAATTAAAAAAAATTAAAAATGAAATATTACTTAAAACACAAAACTAAAAAACAAAATAAAATATATAACAATTAAAATAAAACAAAGTAATAAAATAATATTAAAAAAAAACAAAAAAACAAAAAAATAAAAAATAAAAACCAAACTAAAAGCCTATCCTAAGTTCTACCCACCCCCCAACTCCACGCATACTTTCCCCAAACCAAATTAATTCAACGGATATAAAAATTTCTAGACCCCCCCTCGCCATCCGAAGTTTAACGAGAGGGGGGGTCTGGAATGGTTGTATTTCTTAAACCACCTTTGTACAGCTGTCGGCTCCACAGGCCAGTGGACCCCCCACCCCCTAAAACCACTTACCACCTTAGGGGGGGTTCAGAATACCACCCTTCCTAAACAAAAACCGCTTTCGCAACATTTTGACCAGTCTTCTTCCGAAGCCAATTTCGGGAAAATGAAAACGAATTTTTAAAAACCGAGAGAGGTTTATCTCCATAACAGCCCAAGGAACAAAAACCTCTCTCATTTTTTTCACAGGTTCCATGAGAAGGGAGAATCGAATCCATCTTCGAGACCCTTTTTTCCAGTTTTTCATTTTTCTGTTATAGTCCTGATTTTGCGGGAGATGTTATGGCGAGCCGAAGGCGAATTTGGCGAAACCAAAAGAGGTTTTTTTTCCAGAACATACCCATTTACAATAAATTCCTTCATGTTTTTCCCAGGTGTCATAATTAAAGAGAAACAAATGTCTGAGTGGACCTTTTTTTCACAGAAATTCGGCCCGTCTTTCATGGCAGACAGTTCTAGATTTTTGGGGATTTGTGGCTATTTTTGGCCGAGGTCGTTAAATCCGACTTACACAACTTGTTGGGGGATCTCTCCTATTTATTCAGATGATTTTAATATAAAATGGGTTGATCATTGCACCCAGAAAGGTTGTTCTCTGTAATTTTTAAGATCCACCGGTAATACAAAGGAATTGGTGCACATGATTCTTGCGTTTGGACATTGGTGATGTTTTTCTTGCTATGTTAATGTTTTCTTACTCTGTTATCACCTTGTTTTCTAATTCCAACTATTAAAAGGAAGTTAAAGAACATAATTTACCTCGAGTACTCTGTATCTGGCCTTTTATCAGTCTGCATGTTATTCTTCTGATTTTGAGTTAAAGAAATTCTTGAATGCTTCTTTACTTAAATGAATCTCTCACTTGTTCTATCTTTCCATCACATTTTATCTTAATCGATCCAGTATCTTGGCTATCTCACCCTATGAAGAATCCCTTTAAAATCTGTTTATCTGACCTTAAGTTTTGACACAGACCCCATAGCCCAATGGGATTCTAAAGCAATCATTCAGCCAAACACCTCAAATAAAAACAAACCATGTTCTGCATAACTAGCCTAATATCCTATTTCAAACAAATCTAAATTTGACAGAGAGATCCCTCTCTGAGTCTCGGAGGGCTAGATCCATGACTCGAAGCGGTTTTGATGTTTCCTCTGTGACTACCTCCACAGCCTTGGGCAAATTACAGAGTGCTAACAATGTATATGCATGCTTATCTTCATTTTATTATATCATATATGAGAAAGGGGTGATATTACCACCCTTATGATTACTGATGTGTTTTGTTGAGATCTAGCAGATACATGTCATACCAAATATGTTGAGGTTATCGTGCGCTCTACGATGAGAACATGTCCCCAAGTTGGAGCCAGATGTTATCCCCTATCCTAGGGATAACTAAGGATATCATGTCTCGAGGACCATAGGTCCTAGACATGGATTTCTGAGAGTTGGATGACTTGAGCATGGCCCCAGACGACCCATATTTTCTTCAATGCATCCCATCTATCAACAACAACAATATCCATCCCACCATTCTGGTCTTGAAGCAGTAGTAAGTCTTGCTCCATGAGGTAATGAGTCTCGGTATCATGGTATGTGTCACTCTGATTATTGAAGCACTTAAGTATTTTAAATTGAATTCTCCTTCATTTCAGAATGTTTGCTTGGAAATTATTCTCTTTAACTTGTTCATACCTGGGAAGGTGACATAATTCCCCACTAAGTTGATTCCCCTTTAGGATGACTTGCCACTAAGTGGGTCTATGAAAGGTCATCATCCATTCCCTCCATACTTACCACTTTCCATCATTATTCCTCTCATATTCCCCCCACCTTGGTTCGAGCATTGGGTTTTCCACACTAGGAAGGGTTGTACCTTGCCTTGTGGGAAGAAGGGGCTAAAGGCCTAGAGGGTAAAAGTATATGGGAAGATTTAAAATCCAAAATGAAACCTTTGAGATGCTTCGCCCAGGGATTCCTGAGAAAGTAGTAAAAATATTCTCAGTAAGAAAATGGAACCGATAATATAAATCAAAACTCAAGGTACTAGTTGGTGGATGGGAGGTCTCATCATGAGATAACCTATTAAGACCATGGGAATGTAGCGGTATGACACTACCACGTATTTGGTCACCAAACCAGAGTAGTGGGTCTTGGTGGCATAACCAAGAGAAAGGGGGTCTCATCACGAACCAACCTTCTCATCTCCTCAAGATTCTTGTGGGTAACGCTGCCACCTCTCGTCACCAAGGTAGGACAATGTCCCCTATCTCTTCCCTTGAAGCATGAAAGAAAAATACCAAAATCAATAAAGCTAAGAGTAAGAGGAATTGAATGGGCTAGGAAACAATGACATCCATGATAAGGTGCAACACACCCTCTACAAAGGCACCCACATGTAAAATCTACATTTCCATGTTATCACTGCACCCTATGCCCAAACACTTCCACCATGCCACTTCACACACACTTACATGACCTAGATTGGTTCTCACCTAGGAAACACCACAAACTTAAGGAGGATTATCCCAAAAGGACATACTGAGACCTTCTCCAAACTTGACGTGTTAAACTGCATAATGTCTTTGAGAATTTGTCTGGGTAAAGGGGGCTTTGATGCACATGTTTGGGTAATTTGATTATTATATATGACTGAAATGTCTATGATCCCTCCTACTTATGAAGCCCTGGAGGGCATACTTGTTGTTGTTGTAGGAACTTTCCTGATGGATAGGTACACATGGGGGAATGATTATCTCGGACCTCCATGGGGATGAAAGTCCACAGATGGACATTGTGACCCAAACCAGGGGTAGAGAGACACCAAAGACTTGCACCAGGAAGAAAGAAGGGCGTTGCATCAGGGACACCCTGACATACCTAGACCCAAGGGGATCTTGTCTTTCCACTTGGATGTTGACCTTTGGGATCCCATGACGTCACCTTTGTGACCCTAAGATGTCATCCACAACCAGGGTTTGCATTTATGAGGTCATTTGTGTGCTAGTATGCACGTGTGGAAACATTCATGGATTTGGAGGCCAAACATTCTACATTTGAGGCCCAACGTTCCACCCTAGAATGGAATGACGTCACCCTAGAATGACATGATGTCACCCTTGGAAATTATATTAGGGTTTAATTAATTTCATTTATGTAAAAAATGGATTTTTGATGTAATTTGGCCATGTCGGCCTTTTTATGACCTATTTTAATTAAAGGTCATTGAAATTGTATAAATAGAGAGAAAAGACTCTCATTTTTTCATCACCACTCATCACACAAGTGGCGTGGTCTAAAATTTGTGCCCTTTTTGGGAGTTATTGGCTGAAATTAGGAGGTGCACTTGTCTTGGAGGATACAATTTGCAACTTGGATAATTTCTTGGTGAATTTACTTGGCAATCTAGAGTTTTATTGCTTGATTATTCTTGGTGAAGTAAGTAAATATGCAATTCTTCATTTTATTGTGAATGTTATGGTATATTTGCTTATTCACGTTGAAGATTATGAAAGTTCTTGCTTGACAAACCCTAGGAGTAAAGGACTTAAGTTACTACTTCTTTGCTCTTCACTTGCTAGAGTTTATACCAAGAAGATTTTGACCTAGGTAAACTTCTAGAGCCCTAAATACTAGCACTTTAGAAATCATTATCTAGTCAATTGTTGCTTCTAGTATCTTTCAATAGTCTAAGGAAGGAAGATTTTGCTAGAGCCTAAAATTGCTTACACTCTAGCAAGTTTGTCTTAGGATTTGGATTCTTGAGGCCTTGGTTTACCAACACCTCATCCATTCATCCCTTCTCCTTAGACAAATACAATCATTTTGTTAAAGCTTCCAAGAGAAAACCGTCACCTCTTGACTTTGTTAACCCGAAAGTCACTATTCCACTTGCTTTAGTGAATTGTTTGATCAAACAAGCACTCAAACTTTCTTCCTCTAAGTTTTTATTAACATTTCATAACCCTAAACTAGACTAACTCCTTAGTTAACTTGCTGCTGTTACAAATATTTGATACAACCATACTAACATACATTAATTGGATACATTTTCCTATGTAACTTGCACTTAACTCATTCAGAATTTAATTGTGACAATTGCTAGTCAATCTACTAGATAAGTGCTAACTTTGTATGGTGTTTTCATGCACTTTTGACCATTATAATTTGTTGTTGTTGCAAAATATTTCTACAACCATCTAACTACAACAAATTCTCTGCAAAAGTGACTTATTATGCTAGCTAGACATTGCCAAATTTGCTTGTGACAAAATTTTATCATTCTTCTAGGTTAAAGTTATTTCTTCTTGTCATTTTCAAGCACTTCCAAGGCATAACTCTCGTGACTGTTATAAAATATTGATTGTTGTTATAAACTGTTGCATTGCTGCAAATTCATATCAGCTAGCTTACTTTTTGAAGTTTTATGGTCTTAAGAAGCACTAACATGATATATTTGTACTTGCAAGTTGCTATATTTTCTTGTTGTCTTGTTTTGGGAAGGTACACCTTATTTACCTTTTGCTTCATCTCTATATAAAGACACAAAGAACCTTTGACTTGAGTGACCTGTGAGAGGGGTGTGTGTGTGGGGGGGGGGGATTTATTGTACCTTTTACCGTAGCCTTCTCAAACCCTCGGGTCACTAGGTACATCTCCCCTGGGGTACTGTGACATATTCCTAAATAGAAATGGGTTTCCTATTAAAGTGACAATGATAGGCCACTCCCTGTTACACCAATCTTGTATCCACTTGCCTTGGGATTTTGGAAAGTACATATTGTGCGATAACACACCCAATGTTTAATGTGGAGCTAATTCGACCATATTTCCCACCTCTACTAGACACCTTGGAGGTGGTTGAGCAATTGGCCCCTACAAAACTCAATCCCGAATGAATTGCATGAGATCCAATGGATTAGATCATGGACACCAGGATGAAGGGAACCCGCCAGTAAAAAATACAAATCTATTAGGTTTTCAAAGTAGAACAACTACTTCAATGAGGAAAATGGCTCAGCAAGGTTGAGATTCAACAAAAGTTTCCCCATCTCCAGAGGGAATTTGATTTAATGGGAACCATTTCTTCCTAAGGGGGAGGACTGATCTAGGTGGATATCAGTGGCCACCCAACTCTTCCACTGACTCATCACGGTTCTCCATATTGGACAATCATGGTTCTCCATCTTGACCATTTTTGTTATGATTTTCAGGTCCTAAACATTCGTGGATGTTTTGAGACCCTAAACGATGTTTTTTGGACATTCGGGAATGTTTTGAGACCTTGCCAAAAATTGTACTTCTCATTTATATCTTTCCAATGAGATATTGTGCACCCTAAACAAAGAGTGTATGGAAAATTTGCGCCCCCAGTAAGTTTGTGTATCAACTAACCACCTCAGGGATCGCAAACAGAGGGTTCTTGATTTATGTTAAAAGGCCATTATTTCGGCCTCTTGTGATATCTTTTTGCAAATTTGCATAGCCAACATCTCTTTTTATTTAGAGATAAGCTACCACCTTTCTATCTGGTTTGTGTTCTACAATATTTTGTTGTTTTATTCGTTAATATAAGCTGGGTTTCATTGTATTTATGTCTTCTCTATTATAGTTTTGTTTGAATCTCATTTCGTTTTCAACATAATCTAAACCAATCTAGGGAAAAATATGGATATGTTGAGAATGACATCGATGGTGGATCTACTATCCTCTTTGAAAATATTTTGGAAATGGGAGAACCCTTTGGAAGAAATATCATTAAAATTGTCAACCCATGGTCCATCCCCTCTATCTATTTTATGGACAAAGTTGAATTTTTTCCTACAATTTGCATAACGATGGAAAAACATTGTGTTTTCATTTCCTACCTCTAGCCATATCACCTCGCTTTTTAGGCTCCCTTCCTTTTCTTTAGCTACAATTTTTATTATTATTTTGTTTTCTAGTTGGCATGGCTCCTCCTTTTGAGAATCAGTGAGGAACATTAATCCTTCCAATGTGATTCTGGAGGTGATGGCTTCCTCTACTTCCTGTGGGATCCTCTCATCTTTTTCCCATTTATATTCATACCATTGGATCGCCAATTTCTTGGACATACGTAGATTCAAGTGAAACTAGGTCGCTATGGATTCCTTAAGTGTTATTGAATGAGACCCAGGTATGCTTGAGAATTTGGATGAAGTATTTGTCCTTTAGACATTTTTTGTTTAATTTGAATGGACTAGGGGGATTCCCTAAAGTAGGGGCCACTTATAGAAGGACTAGGTTGTGGTCAAAGTCCCTTCTTGTTGATACCCATTACCTAATTCTGAGAGAATATTCTAATACATCTTTTGATTGCAGGAAGTGGTCAACCTGCTTTTCTATTCAAGCTTCCTCCATCCTTCTATTAGTCCAGGTAGGGGTAAGCTTAGCAATGTCAAGCAAGCTAATTTTCTCCATTCTTCCAATAAAAAAAATATATAAAGAGCATCTGGTTAGGATGTTGGCACCCAAATATCAAAGACAACAAGAGTAAAATTCAAATATCGTCCTATAATTACCATTCGTTGTTGTACCCAAGACTTAGAAAAAATTCACTTCCAATAATCCCAACGATCTAAAAAGGGCCCATAGATATTCAAGAAGTTGAAGTATTTTCTTGTATCGAGAGAAACAAGGGAGACAACCAACACTTAATAAAAATCCCACAAATTAGAGAGGGAAATGACACTTTCCTTCCAACCTATAACAATCCCTCTCAAACAACCTAAATCATCCATAACTTAACTCCGATTCTTTGACAATCTTTGGTCTTGAACAATTTTTTCCTCGTCTGTCATGATCTCTTGCAAGAGGATGATAACTGGATTGTGGGTGTTGATTAAACTCCTAAGGGCCAATTTATTGGAGGGATTGGCCCGCACTATGTAGTTTAGGGAGAGAAGGATCATTTTGAAATTGCCTTAGGGGCAGTTGCTCTAAGGGACATGAGTAAATATTACTATCTAATTTTACCTCCAATTTGGCTTGCTTTTGGGTGATGGATACATAATATTTTCCGCCTCTTTGTCAATTTTTATGGTTTTCATCTTCTAATTATTGAATGCCACCTTCAAAAGATCCATCACAAACCCAAAAACCATTGTTTTGAGGTCTCAAGTTATATTTTTATCCCTTAGAGGGTGAAGAGTCTTCATTAGGTTCCTTAATAAAATGATCCATCAAAGGTGGGGGAATGAGGTTGGGGGGTTTCATATCTACATCAGGGGATTCTCCTATCCTATCCAGGGATATGAGCGAAAAAGGTCGAGTCTTTGAACAGGGGATTCTCCTATCCCATCTAGGGATATGAGCGAAAAAGGTCGAGTCTTTGAAAACCGTGATAGACTAGAGAGAACTTCTCAATGGAAAAATTCAGTCGCATTCTGAAAATTAAATTCCTAGGATCCAAGTTGTAAATGACCAGATGCGTCTATAGGAGAAAGGGGGGAAGAGAGAGTCTTACTTGGAGTAAATGAGCTCTCATGTTTAAGTTGAGGGGGTGACTCATTGAGAGAGACTTGTTGTTCCATCACTAGTATTTTTGCTAGAAAACCTAATAGTGATGGGCCACTTGTTGAGGAGACATGTAACGATGATAAAGGAGTTTTTTTATAAAGACAAGGAATATGAGTCTTTTACAAATGGACAAGGCTTCTGAGCCCACTAATTCCTAGAAAAACAAAGAGCACAATCCTTGACCAGGTGGCCATACTTGTGACACCTCCTGCATTTGAATGGAACTCCTTCATAATTAAGAGCTTGGTGAAATAACTCAGGTCCTATTATGATAAGGATGGAATGAAATAAAAATTTGGTTAGGTCAAGGCCAACAAGTATTCTCACCAACCCCATATATTAATATTCCTGGAAGGAATTTTTAGCTTCATAGTAAAGTCCCAGAGCATTTCCAATTTATCTGAATACATCCTCAGACCAGAGTATTAACGATATAATTGTCTTTCTAATCTAGGCAGGAGTGTAATCAATCTTAGTTGAACACACATCAAAATTTGGATGCCATTTATTTAGGAATAAGGCCTGAGAGCCCCATTTCCAATATCATTGATGGATTTTATTTGCATATTCAAGAGTCCTAAAGGACTAGACTATCCAACCTTTTACAAGAACCATGCTTCTCAAAATGTAACCTCGAAGAGCGTCGAAATTCTCCTTAGACAATTTTTGAGGGAGGCTATTCCCATTCTGCAACTAGGGAACTTTCCAACCAATGAGGATTTTTCAAAGTCCATAATTTCATTTAACCTTGCACTATCCCCTTACAACATGTTGATGATCTTAGATATATGCTTATGCATTTCCTTCATTTTCCAGGGTTCCCTGGTATTCCTATTCCTATCCTACTAGTTGTTTTGGCGCTAGTATCACGGGAGGGGAGATTTGTCATTAATTCATCCATTAGGTGTAATTTCCTCTTCCAATTGACCATGATGGGGGGGTGACTCAATAGCCTATACGATTCTCACAGGCTATAGTCAACAAGGAAAAAGAGAGTCAAGGAGGTGTCACTGGGTTAAAAGTTTGACAAACCCTAAAAGTGACATTAAATAAAATAAACAATTATATTTAAATGGAGTTGGAGGAAAAAGATTTGATTTGATCAAAATGGGGGAAATATATAGAAGGTCCAAAGGAAGGATAAATAGAGGAGAACCCTTCCCCTTGTCATTATGATTTGGTATCTTATTGAGTTCTCTTGTAGCCAACATTTTCGTTGGGGTTTTGGGAAAAACCCTTCCATTGCAGGTTTAGTTTCGGTGGTGTAATATCCACCCTAACTAGACAAAGATGAGAATTCATCCAGAGTCCTCTTTGAGTTCCTTGCGGTGCTTGATTTTAATACAAAGAGAGTTGGATGTATATCAGTTGGCACAAGGCGTTTGTGGCAAGTTTCAGGAAGAGTCCATTCTCTAGATCTGCAGGTATCATAGGGTTTCATGCAGCCATAATAGAAGGCATCCCTGCAGGTCGAGTAAGGGTCATCCCACGAGGCCCCGCGAGACACCTTGTAGGCATCCCGTGAGGAGCCTTGTAGATTGGGGGTTTGCAACAAATCGAGTGTGTGAAGGTTTATTGAAGAGTTCATAGGGCCTCCTATAGAGTGGAAGTCACTAGAGAAGAGCAGTGGAGGGATTGGAGAGCCTTGGGATTCATAGATTGGCATCATTCCAGGCATTTTGTGTGTGTTTCTATAGTAGTTTGTGATGCTTCCCGACAACAATTAGTTTTTGTGATTAGTAGTATTATGTAATTTTTATTACAGCCATTAGTTATCTTTGTATTGATTCTAGGAACTTCCACCCATAATAAGATGCCATGGTTATTTGCTCTAATCTTGTGTAAAGGATTCTTGCTATTTGTTTGATAATATTTCTCATTGAGTAAACTATTTCATAAGAAGTTAACAACACATTCACTTAAGAAGAAGCAATAATTTTGGGACATAAGCATAAAATCTCCATCTAGCCTAGTTGGGGACATCACATTAGGTTTCTCTCGATGAATCCAAAACCCCAGTAATATTGAATTCCTCTTTCAAAGAAACTTGATCAAAAACCTCTTACCATCAGGTCAAGGGGAATTTCCCCTTCAATGGGAGTGATGATGTATTGATCCTATGTGATGGGTTTAAATTCCCTTCTTTGAGGATCTAACTTGATATACCTCATCGATATGGAAACCCAATGCATCCTTGCTAGGGATTTCCTTGTGCGAGAAATGGAATCTAGAATTTCCTTCTTTAGAGTCTAATGTAGGAGGATCGAGAAAAAAAGGATTGAGGGTGACATGGAAGTCCTTGCATTCAACCCAAATCTATTGCTCACCTAGAGGATCCTTTTTTAATTCTATGAGGTCCTCCCTGATGTTCTCTGAAGGAGATATGGATTTCCTTTGAACCCTCTAAAGGCCTACGATCTCTAGAAACTAGGTTTTGTGAGAACCCTAGATGAGGTGAGGTGAAATCATTCCCGTGGAAACCTCATCCTCAACCTCTTAAAGAATGAGAAACAATGATATAAGGTGACTAGCTTGTGCTTATAATTATTCATTCATGCAACAACCAAGCAATTGATAGAAAAAATGATTGGTCTCATCTCTAGTTCGTTCATGTTCAGTGATCTCAAATCCAACAATGATATCTACAATCTCCCGCAAGAATTATGGCTCTCTCTTTCACATTGGATTCTTCCGTTATCTATAATTTTTTATCCTAGAATCTGAAATCTATGATTATAGGGTTTAGAATTTATCCCTCTGATTGTGGAGCAAAAATATCTTGAGATGTCACTATGTTGTACTTATGTATTCACTGAATTTAAAGCTTTTGAATGTTGGACTAGATCATGTTTTCATCAAACACTTGTGTTTTGCAATCCTACTCTTCACAATGCTATTGATCCATCGTTTACTTCCTTTTCTCCTCAAACTCCCCTCACAGAGAAACCCATAACCATCATCATTTGGGAATGGTTTAAGCTTGCAACAAAACCTATCTTGCCACTAATGAAATATTAACACCTTTATTTACAAAAAATATTATTATTATTATTCCATGGAATATAGAAATTTTATTTTAATTTTTTTTTACAGTGGTAGATGCTAAGAAGGAATCAAGTATTCCTTTACAAGCCTATATCTTAGTCAAACGATTGTCATCTAAAATTCCAAATTTTTCTCTCAAGAAGGAAATCCTAGAATATAATCTATACCAATGAAAAATCATATACAATTCTTGTCAAAATTTTCAAAAAAGTATAGTCTTCTTTATACAATGAAAAATTTCAGCTAGTCTTCCTAAAGATAGTATGTCAATATTTTAATGGAGAGATATCGATCATAGAGCTATAGTGTAAGAAGAAGAAAATTAGAACCAAGGAGCATGACGATATTCAAAGGAGTGTGTAGGAGTGTTGTCAGTGATATTCTAGGTCTCATTGTCCTGCAAAAATCCATCCTTAGATAGCCTGTCTACTTCATAGTTCATGTCCCTATAAACATGTGTAAAAGAAATGCGAGAGAAAACTGATTTTAGAAGTAGGATGTCATGAAAAAGAGGTCACAGTGTGAAATTGGAAAAAATGAATTCTCCTTTCATTCATTGAATCACAAGCAAAGAGTCTCCATAAATTTGGATTTGAGAAACTCCATTTTCTTGAGCTAGCATTAAGACCAATTTTATTGCCATAAGTTCACAAAAATTATTTCTATCATTTCCCAAACCAACCTTAAAAGTGATGTTGTAAGTGGGGAGAGTTGTAAAATTACCCTAGCTCTACCTTTAAGGGGGATCCTTGGGAGATTCCATAAAAAAAGCCATGGAAATTCTTTATTTTTTTCTTCTTTAGGGGAGTGCTTTGAGATGCATCCTTCCTTGCATTGAGGAAAAACATAGAGGATGTTCATATAACATATTACATGACATATTACATGTAAATATGTTATAACATATTACATGTAATATGTTATAACATATTACATGACATATTACATGTAATATGTTATAACATATTACACTTTGGATAACACATTTCAAAGGCATGGTATCCTTATCTTCAAAGAGCTTAAAATTTTCAAGCCAACCATATTTCCAAGGCTTTGGTTAGAGGGAGAGATTTATACCTATGTGTCCTTATTCATACACTAGTTCTTGAGGGCTTCTTCAATGGAGTCCCTGATGCAGGAGCATCTTGCTCCAAAAATCATTGTATATTTGGTTAATGTAGGGGGTCTTATGTTTACTAAGGATTTGGTTTCTTAATAGGAAATTATGTATGTTTGAGTGAGGAATATGTGTGTGAGGTTTTATTATGAATGTTCTCAAATATGTGATAACATGAGTGATATTGGGCTTGTGAATATCTCATGAGGATCTTAGGGATTATGAGATCCTAGAATAGGGATTTGGTTGAGTGGAAAGAGGATCAGAGATGATCCTTAGGAGTTTGTTGAGGATTTGTTGGATCTGAACCAGAAACAGTTCAAAATCCCTTTTGTATATTATTGTAAGCCTTAGAGGCAGAGGGGTGGCCAATGGAATGCTAACCAGACCAAGAGATTAAAGAGTGGTCAACTGAAAGTTAATTAGGCTAGACATTTAGGATGTAATGTTCCTTGCTATATTTTTCTTTCTAAGTTTCCCATTTCAGTTTATTGACATGGGAATTTGGTCAAATAGTTCATATGTGAAGATTTTACTCACAACTAACGATTCTGGTTGCTTGTCAATCAATACATAAGAAAGTGTGCAAAATGTGTATTCATAAATTATCATCCAATTTATTTAGCCACAATACATAATACCATTTCACAAGTATTCTAACAACAACAAAAGAAGGAAAACTCTAGACTATTCATAAACAATGGGTTGTCTATAATTTAGAAAATGTGCAACAAACATATAGACAATATACATGCCTGTAGGATTTGTTTGTAAGCTGCTAGCTGATGGTTGTTGGACAATAGTCCTTCCCAAGCAATATCGACCCTTGGAAAGTGAGTAACTTAGCCCAAATTGAAGGTAGCTTGAACCACAATGCTGGTGCAACTCCCAACAATAAATCCAGCCATAGAATGAAGGAAATATCACCCTCATTGCCTCATATATTCTCTTGGGAATAGTACATGACTCCCTTAGTGCCAAAACTCATCCCACAAAGAAAAAGAGTGCTACCTCCAACAAAATATGTGCCCCTCTGCCAGGTAATGCGCCCAGGATGAAGGGAACTCATCCTCAACTGTACTAATGCATCCCACTGACAAGGAACTCGACCCCTTCCTCTAATATTGCACCCAACACAAGAAAAATCAACCCAACTGACAAGTAATCTCCTCAGCACCCAATAAATTTCCCTCTAAGTAAAACTCAACCACGAATATGCAACTACTAGCTACCAACAAGGAATACTCTGTCACTTTGAAGCTCAATGAAGAAATCTAAGTGATTTCCTCCTGAAAAATGACCAACTAGAGTGGATGGTCTCACCACCGAAGCCAATCTCTGAAAAATACTCCTAGGGTTTCCGTCCCAAGAGTTCCAAAACCACATTGAGCTCTCTCAATGAGAAAATTAGAAAAATGCCAATACAAGAATGAGAGAGAGCACCCTCCTTTTTCCCTTTTATTTCTTCGTTGGCTCTTTTGAAACCCTTTTACCCTTTTAATCAATTTAAGTGACATTTCATATTCTTACTAAGTCACTTTAGGCGTTTTTTCCTTTTTTTTTCCCTTTTAATTATCTAATGTCGTTTTGTTAGGCATTTTTCCCCTTAGGAAATTAAACAATTAATTAATTTCCTTCTTAAGGACTATAACCTACGTGAATCACTTAGGCTACTGCATCCAAGTCCCATGATCACCCGGAAGGGGAAATTACAGTCCTCCCTCCCCGAGATTTCTTGTCCCCAAGCAATTGCAGATTCAGGTGCTACAAAATTTGTTCACTATCCCAAGTGGCATCTTCTACATGAAACTCTCTCCATTTGACCAGATATTCCCTGATTACCCTGTTCCGAAGCTTTGTTTCCCAAACCTCTAATACTTCCTCGGGAACTAGTACTAGCTGCCCCTCCTCATCCAATGGAGGCAGTTCTGCTGAAGTTGTGATTTGTTGTCCCAATTCCTTTTTGAGACACAAGACGTGAAACATGTTATTGATCTTACTCCCTTCTGGAAAATTCAGCTCATAAGCCACTTCACCAACTCTCCTGGTCACCCTATAAGGTCCGTAAAATCGTGGCTTGAGTTTCTCTCCACCACTCTTCTTCATAGAAGACTATCTATATGGATGCAGCCTGAGAAACACCAAGTCCCCTACCTCGAAGGTGCGCTCGACCCTGTGTCTATCTGCATATATCTTCTATTGGTTCTGGGCCATCTGTAGGTTATCATTAAGAGACTTAAGAATATCTTGGCTCTCCTGAATCCATTCTTTGGCCTTGGGAGCCCTACTATCC
>SNQJ01S0029170.1:31147-48253 GCA_010110895.2 Picea sitchensis
GTGCATTTTCCTTCATGTCCAAATACCTTCATCAATCTTGCGGTCCAAAACCCATGACTAGGGTTGACATCAATGACAACAACCAATATTCCAACGGGTATCACACCGAAAATCTAGGCCATCATACGCATATTCATCGATCATCAAGATGTGGGGCCTTAGCCAATCAAAAAAGGCATCAATGTACTTGATTATAGGACCCGCTACGTGTCGTTCCATAAGATCACACCACCTTTTCATCCTTGGGTCTCGTGGGGCTAGTATTCCCCACTCTAACTACAGTCACAAATGCGAGACTCTTTCTAGGAAGAAAGATACCAAAATCGACCCATACCCAAACTATTTTAGGTCTCCAATCCTGCTATTTGTAAGTTGGGTCTTCATGCCACAGAGCAAACCGTCACACCAATTGAATACTTGGGGTTCCAGGCATTCAATGGCATATCGAAAGTAACTTTGGAGCTCCATATGCGGTGGCGTGCTCCTGACCATCCATGCAATCGTGAAAAGGATAGTCATGAGAGTTAAATCTCTCACACCTCGGATAGCCACTTTCCCTTTGCGTCTTTCGACATCAGGTTCGCAGTGCCAACGAATATACTCACTCATCGGCAAGCCACCACCTCGACCTCCTGTCAGAGACACCCCTGCTCCACGATGAGATAGCCCCGTCAAAAATTAAATATCCTCAATGTCCAAGGTAAGGATATGAACACCGACATGAAATACTTGTTGCTCTAAGTCCCACATATGGACCAGGTACTCTAATAGTCTTCGTTGGGCTCTCATGCCTTGAATCTTGAAAAATTTCAAGAGGCCACATTGATGAAGAGAATTGATAGTTCCTGGATCATTTAAAGCCATGGAGTCATCCTCTTCATTCTCATGTTCTCTCCATTACAACATTTTTTCAAATCAAATACCTGCATGGAAGTAAGAGAGAATAGTTAGCATCTGCATCTAGATTTTTTGATTTATTTTTTCCTCAACACTTACTTTTCTTTTTTGATTTTCGGCCACCACGACTGAACTTCAGGTACACTGCGGGACTTTCTCAAGCAAGACATAGGGCTCCTGCAAAAATCCTTGATTTCCATAGAGCCCGATATAGGCTGCCTGCGGCGGCCCAGCACACGCCTACCGGCCTAAAAAACGCCCAAAAAATTATTTTTTAACCATTAAAAACAAATTGTAATCCAATCAAAAGGAAGAGGATGAAGATATTACCGTGTTGGTGAAGACAGTTCACCGAATGATCGCCTATGCTCCTCACAATCGATTGCCAAAATAAGGGTTAAAAAAGGGGCTTTTGGACAAGTTTTTTATGAAATGCAAATGAAGTGGTAAAAATGACCCTTTACTCTTATTTATTACATTTTTTACCTTTTTCATAATATTTTATATTATATAAATACATGTTTTCAGAAACCCATAAGTTTAATGGTCTTGTGAGTGTCTTGTCTCTTGCAGGAACGAGCCTAAGGTCTTAATTAATGGAGTATGGATGTTTTGTTCCATTTGTTTTCTTTTCGTTACACATATCGATACTTTTTAAGGTTTTTTAGTAAAACCTTGAGTTCACTCTTCGTTCGTTCTCGTGCTCGAAAATTTATGAGAAAGTAATCGAGTACACTTTTGTCGTTCTTTCGTACTCATTTTGGTAACACGAAAAATGATACACTCAAAGTATCATTTAAGCTCTTTTCACACTCCTTAAAAATGAAAAGATTGTTGAGTGACCTTGTCCTATTCACACTTGTAAAAGTATTTGAATAAAACATTCAATGGGTGATCGTTTATCACTTTTTCTATCTTGTCGAACTATTTTACAAAAAAGGAACTGAGAGAGTTCTCTTTTAAGTGTTTTTCAAACTCTATAAACATGAAAGACTCCTTACTTTTCCATCTTTCGACATGTTAAATAAACATTGAAAGACCCAATTGGGACTAAACCACTCCTTCTTAGGGTTCGTTAAAAATACTCTGGGGGACTTGTCCAAACGATGAGTTTACATTACAAGCATATGTTATCCTCCTCAAGCTTGTGTAAAAATAAAGAGGTACTCACTAGCAATGGTGGGGGGAAATTTGGGAAAGGAATGTGTCTATGTATTTGTGTTAGTGGTAGTACTAGTTTCTCTTAGACATGACACTCCCCTTCATCATTTGAATCCGGGTGGGAAATCCATTTGTCTCTTGTCTGACCTTCTACAAGTTTACATCTTGGGTTGTCTTTGATTCAATGCTACCAAGACTGTCGTCATGTCATCCATATGTTCAAGAGAAAGTCTGAATAAGCCCTCTCTTGAGTTGGCCATCTACAGTTGTCAATTCCTACCATGTCGCTCTTCCCTGTGTCAGTTTCTAATCATATCCATGTTCTATTCTTATCCTAAATCTGTTACTCATTACATGTCATTGATGGGGGATACATCAAGGCCCTCATGTGATGAGTCTCTTCCTGTCGACTTCAACTTCTTATCCAGGGACGAGACTTAGATATAATTTAGTACCTTAGAGCCTGCATGCCTTAATGGCAGGTTTCTTCGCTTTTGATAGTACATTCACATCATTGATCTCTGATCAAAAGATTCCATCGAATGTTCAACTTCAGCTCATTTATTCACATTCGTTGGATTGTGCTACAGTACCTTGGGCGTCATCAACATCAATGGTGATTTCCTTCATGCTTGTTAACAGTTTTCATTAATGACCAGTAATCAAGCGGTTTCTAATGATGTTCGACTTCAACGCTTGTAATCACATGGCTAGATTCGTACTTATGGATGATGGGATTGAATACCCTGGATCTCATCATTCATGGTCCAGGTTGCGATGGAGTATTTATGATTTGTATTGGCACATAGATCCACTTTGTATGTCTTGTGGCTATGTTTGCATTGAATTTTTTCGCGTACATAGATCCACGGTGTATTCCTGGTGGCTATGTAACATTTTTTGATGACATGGATCCACGATGTATTATTGTTGGCCATGAATTACATTTATTAATTCGATCATTTGTAGTCCGAACATGAAAATGCCTACTTTAGACATGGTATCATATTGTCCAGATGCTTGTTTGTTTGCAGGTTCTCGATTGGTGCGTCCTTTGTTTCTGACACACACACGTATTTTGCAAAGTATTTTGGTCGTCACAAGTTTTGACCTCATACTTTGGGGGGAATTATGTTACACATTATTTTGGTGACCTTGATGATGACTTTGCGAGCATGTGGTCAGGCCCTCATGATCATCTTTTGCCTGAGAAGAGTGACCTTTTTTCTCCTCTGCAAACCTATTTTTTGAAAGGATGTTGTAGGCTGCCCATATAGTACAGTGCGGAAATCAATGATTTTCACAGGCTACTCAATATTTGGCCCGTGGGATTTCCGCAGGCTGCTATACAAGCAAAGTGCGGTGGCATTTGAAAGCCAAAAGAGGAAAGGGGTTCAAGAAGTTTCTAGAAGAGGAATCTTCTGGAATGTGAGGTGGTGTCTGTATGGTTATGATCCTACTGACTTCTCTGATTTGGTGGGATCATCCTCATCTCTTTAACCACTTTAGCTTCTCCTATATAATAATGGGCTTCTCATGGAAAAGGTTAAGCATAGTTAAGCAAAGTTGAGCAAAGGATTGTTGGATAAATAGGTTGGAGATTGTGTGGAGAATACTATTTCAGCTGATGCTTGAGGTTTGAATTCACCAATCAAGCTTTTGAAGATCATCTTCATGCAAGCTCCGAAACAAGTATGTGTGTGTGTTGGGACGAAGGACCACTAAAAGGGAACTTGCGACATCAAGGCATTTCGGTTGTATCTTCCACTTTTATTCAATCTAATACAGTGGCATGCTTCTTTCCCATAAAATCATTCTCATTTTATTACATGACTCCTTGATCACATGTTTAAGTTTTCATTGAATCTATCAATAGTTTCTTTCACTTTGGTTGGTTTGTGTCATTGCAGATCCAGTTTCAAAAGAGCACCGGAGTGAAGCAGGAACAACAAAGATATAAGGAAGTGATCTCAAATGTAAGTCATCGATTCCTTCTTTTCTAGTTAGATCAATGATTGTAACTTAGGGAAAGCATCATGTACTATCTTGTTTTGTTCTAGATCCAGGTGGATCTAGGGAGATTAGTTCATGTCTGCATCTACCGATTTATCCCATAACAATGGCTTCCAATTCCAACGTGTGGCATGATTCTTCCCTTTTAGTTAATTGGATCTTTAAGACTTCTTCACTTTCTTTAGTTTCCTCAAGTTGAGTTTTTATATTGTTAACCAATTCTTTTGTTTTTTTAGTACTTATTTTCTTTTATTGGCATGTGTCTTTAATTCTTCCATCCCTTCTATTAGATTAGCAACTTCGGTTTTCAATATTTTGATCTCTTCTTTTTTGTTTTTTAACTGAATATTTTGCTCATGCTCTTCATGGTTAGATTTATCTAACTGTTGTAGTAGAAACATATATTTTTGTTTAATTTTCTTCAACTCTTCTAGAGTGCACATAGTTGTGTACTCAAGATTTTCAAGAGCCTCCATAGGAACTTTAATATGTATAGAATTTCCTAGTTCCATATGAATCTCTTATATTGCAACCGTAACATCAGTATTAAGATTATGTAATTTTTCTTTAGTGATTACTGAGGTATGCCTTAATTCCTTGATGAGTTTATCTTGTTCATTGTTGATTGAGGTTTGTGTCAAACCTGCATTTCATTATGATTAGAAATCTCCTTCTCTATATTTTGTTCCTCAATCTGATTGGAATTCTTCTTTTCTTTATCTTGTTCCTTATTTGGATAAGAATTATCTTCTTCCGAGTTTTGTTCTGTATTCTGACAAGAATCCTCTTTATCTGAGTCTTGTTCCTTACTTTGATAGGATTTTTCTTCTTCTTGTGCTTCATTCTAATAACTATTTTCTAGGTGGAGCCATAATTCTTTAGCAGATTTGTAGTGTCTCATGTTTTCTTTGACTTGGTCTAACAATCCATCATGGATTGCTTTTAAGGCTAATGAATTGTTTCTCCTTGCTTCCTTTCCAGTTTTTGTTTTGTTCTTTGAAGTATTTAAGTGGCAGGACTTATTTACTACCGAATCCTAAACTCCAAATCCTCATGACTTCAGATATATTTTTATATTTTCCCTCCATGAAGAATAATTTGTTCCATCAAATATGGGAGCTTCAATTATGGAGATAACCATTTTTCCTCTCATTTCTTCAAAATCTACCTTCCAGTGTTTAAACTATGCTGAAGGCACCCACTTTGATACCAATTGTTGAAATGTACACTTGAGACTAAGAGGGGGGGGTTGAATCAGTGTCACAAAAAATTGGACAATTTTCCACTTTTCATAAATTAATTGAAAAACATATATTTATTTCAATTTCTGAACCAATATATAAAAGAATAAATATTTTATTTATTTATTTAACTTAGATGAATACATAAGATCAATCTTCATCTTCAAACAATTATGAGAGACCCATCTCTCTGTTACAAGACCCAACCTATAGTTCTCAGATCCAATTGAGAAATGAGGAATCCAACACTCATAACAAGTCCCAGCTTGTTGATACCAGATCCAACTGATATGTGAGGAATACAATCCTCGTACAAGACCCAACTTGTAAGCAGGCACCAACCTGATAGAATGAACCTTCATTCAATCCATTATATATAAATATATATACTTCAACAAATTCAACTACATATTTTGTTCACCATACTTCTTTGTTTATATAGTCTTCCAATTGTTGTGAACTTGAATGATTGAGTCTTCTGATAATGAATCATTGCACCCTTTCATTCATTTTAATAATAATAACTTCTATTATTATTATTAATAGTTTGTTAAAGACTTCAAATCCCTTGCAAATTGTTTCATCATTTTAACCCATCACTAATTATTGCAAACAAGCGCTTCCTTTAAACCATTCTTTTCAAATGATCGTGGGCTCATTTCTACTAACTTAATATCCATTTGTGCTTTCTTCATTATTATTCATATAATATCGTGACAGGGTTAATTCGTCATCATATATATGTTGATCAACCTTTAAGAGTTGATCGCACTCATAGATCGACTTCGTTATTTCAATCCCACACTTTTGTTGCATCCTTAGTTCTCAATAGATCTAAATCAAGTTGTTACTTCATTATCTGGTGCATTTTCCTGTACCTGGAATTAACAGGTGCTTAGCTTGTAAATCCCCTTTGTTTTTCATATGACCAAATTGTTGTGACCAATATCTAGATACATAAGGTGCAGGGTTTGTTATGTATTAACCCATAGGGACTTTATTTCACCAAGTGACCACATATCGTGACCAGGTGTTAACCCAGTTGGCCATTTAGCTCATCGCCACTTTTCATCTGACCTTGACCTATGACTGAGGGTGGTGTCTAAGTGTTAACTCAAGCTAGTGATTAATGCTTATCAAGATCGACGGTCACATTTTAATTGCATGTTTGAAATGGATGAATGTCTTTTACTTCGGAGCTTCGTCCTTCAGGACTTCCAACCTCTACAATATTTCAACCTTCCAGAGTACATTTCGTCGAAGTAGATCAAATGGTCGATATTCATTCTTTCGTTAGATGGACGATCATGGATTTTCCAAAGGTTTCAAACAAATTGACAGCCATGAATTAATCTGCAATTGAGTGGACGACTCTCGTTTACTTCGGGAATTCATATCTTCGGGACTCCAAATTTTGCAACTTTCCAACTCCTCCAGAGAAAATTTCACCGAAGTACATATTATCTAAGACATGTTGTTAATGGCCTTCTCATTGTGTGCTTTTAGGATCTCAACCGTGAATCTTCTTTCTCTATGGACGGTAATATATTACTTTGGAGCTTTGACACTCCAACTCTTCGGGTTACTAAAACTCTGAGGTAGTTCAATCCCTCTAAAGTGTTTACCTACCGAATAAGTCATAACGCTATGGTAGCCACTTTTTGTCAGTTGTTTAGTACACCTTACACTATCTTCCATTGTACTTGATCTAATGGTTGAGAATACTCCGGGAGTAGATCAATGGTTAGCATTACTTCATGATTCATGATTACTCTATCTTTCCACTACACTTGATCTAACGGTCATGATTCATCCTAGAGGATATTAGATCAATGACCAGCATTAATTCGTGACTTCGTGCTTCAACACTTCAGACAATTTCTGGTGATCGACCCTGGTTTCCCCCGAAGGACATACTCCCATACTGACGTAGATTTTTGATGTCACTATTAACGTGGCACTGGCTGAGTGGTTTCCACATGTCACCTAGGTTTGTGGATTTTGTATACCTAAAGTTCCAACTAGACCTTGACACTTTTCACCATCGGATTGTGTCCCATGTCCTTGCTGACATGGATCACCTAATCTGTCACATGTCCTCCTCCTGGAGCTAATGATCGTACTTAAACTGGTGTGGAGATATATGATTAGGGATGATAGCGGAGTCCCAACTAAAAGGACCTTTAAAACCATCATTGAGTTCTGCAATGGAAGATGAGCGTTGGTGGATGGACCAATGTGAGTCATCGATTTGTTGGCGGGTGACAATCGATGATTGTTGTGAATTGCAGAACCAAAATTTGTGCAGACGTTAACTCTTCCTTTGAATCTCGCAATGGCTCCTCGTCATCGATCTACCTTCACTGAAATATGACAGTCATGACTTAATCGGATGTTGATACAGCTATCGTTGCTTTGATAATATGACACTTTTGAGACTTCAATCTAATCCTCCTGAATTCATGAAGTTCCAAATAGATCTATTATCATAGATCTTTCTTGTATTGATCCTATGGCCTCTATTTATGCAAAATAGGTCATCGCACTCTGACAGGTGTTACTCCAGATCATCTTTCCTTTAGTGTTATCTGATGGTTACGACTTAGTATTTTTATATGTTATCTCAGATCGATGACTGTGATGCCACTCTGATTTAACGGGAAATATTTAAATCGAATCTCGAATCTACAGCTTTCAGAATGAATCCTCAAACACTTGTATTTTTACTTGTGTTCGATAAACAATCACGATCTCGCTTGATTCCTTATCAAATGACTCATGTGTGTCATCTCTTTTGAGCTTCAATTAGAATTCTTCCTTCTGATATGTTCACCACTATTTCTTCTGAGCTTTTAATAACTTGTGCTTTGTTACTCCTTCTGTACATTGATTATCTCCATGCTACCTTTCCCGAGCTTTGGAATCATAGGATCACTTTGATCCTATCGTGATAAAAAATGATCACGAATTACTTATGCCACAAGGTGATCTTCCTTTTCTATGATTATTGTACATGTTTGACTCATGTTGCCATCAATGAAAACACACAATCGATAATGCCAACAAAATATTGGTGGTAAATAAAAATGTATATCCTTTTTTTTTTAATATTCTTAAAGATAGTGAAAAGTAAATAAATATCTAAAAATTACATAAATTTATAGGTGTGTTACTTGTCATGTTGTGTATATGTGTTTATATTTTCACATAAAATTGTTTTGATAATATACCTAATAAAATAGTAGAGCATGATGTTTCATGGTAGCCTTTCTTCAAACTAAACACAATAAATATTTGACATATAGCATTTTATGAAATTAATGAAATTAGATTTGACATATAGTATATGAAATTAATGAAATTGGATTTGATATATAACATTTTATGAAATTAATAAAATTGGATGATTGGAATACAATTTTAGATGTCAACTTTCATGGAGAATTCTTTGACTTAAGATACCATGGTCAAAATTTGAAGGGACATATACTAGATCAATTGATTACTGCTAAAAAAACACCTTAAATCTTTGATTTGTCAAAATATTTTTCTTTCCAAACTAAATATTATGAATAACTGTGAAAACTTGCACACTATGATATTAAAAATTATTTTTTAATTATAAAGTTAAAGATCATTTCATATTATTACTTTAAAATTATTTGTCAATTACGAAGTTATCTTTTTGGCAACTAATAATGTTGACTCTATTTTCAACTACTTTATTCTAACATATATTTTTTCATCTAATCCCAATGTTGATTTTCTAGTATTTTTTGAAGATAACATGTTAGGGATCTTGAATCATCCATGAATTTAAATATTTTACCCCATTTACCATCCATGAATCATGAGGAAGCAATTGAAAGATTTTCAACAATTTTTTTCTTTAAAAACACTTAGCAATCATATAACACAAATATTATAGATCTAAACATAGTTGTACATGTCAATGCTAATTACAATTCAACCTCAAATTCTAACTTATATTTTCAATCAATTTAGTATATCCCATGTCAATTATGTAAGGAACTTGTATTACAATAAAAAAAACAAGGGAATTAGTTGTAAAGCAACTAGTCCCCGCTTTAGATTAAATTAAATATTATGTCAAACCAAAAAAGAAAAATCAAATTTGAGAATTCAATGAATATCATGTCAAACAAAAAAAAGAAAAATTAAATTTGAAAATTCATCAATATATGTTTCTAGATACACCATTATAATCGTTATTGTATGTTTTAGTTACATCATTATAATAATTGTTACAACCATTATAATTGTTAATTTTGGAAATGGTTATATATATTTCTATGCATTTGAGTTATAAATATTTCAACATGTTTCAAACACTAAGGTAAAAACGAAAGCTGATGCATGAGAATATTTAGTGGTTCAAGCATTTGTTGATTAGCTCCAAAGGGGGTCCTGGCATTTGATAAGGAATATCAATTCCTTAATGTAAATGATTTTATTTCCTAAGTTGTTAAATAGTTTTTAGAAAAAGTGTATCATAGGACACCTATTCAATAGTCTATAAGTTTGACTCATTAAGAGATAAAGCTGAGTCAATTCGGTTCATTGGGTGACAAGGATAGATTGATATAATTAGGACACAATTCCAAATATATAAGAAACGGTTTGGTGTGCTCGAAGATAATTTTCCATGCCTAAATAGACATTGTATGCCTACGGGAAAAGATCGAGGCATAGGAGGCAGAGAGGTTGAGTGGTAGGATGAAGAGAGACTAGGTCAAAGTACACACATATTGTGTAATCAGGGCATGAAATTATGTATATACAAATTTGATTAATGAAAAGCATATTTACATGCTTATGTTTTTTGAAACATCTTTGTCTGTGTATTGATATCGTGATGGATGTCTATTTTAAAGTGTAATGGTAATCTGGTTGAGTACACAATTGGGTAATATGGAGATTGCATGTAATTATAGTAATGAAATATGAGTGAAAGGGGGTTAATGATTGTGTGATTTACAACAGTAAATAATTATAGGGACATGTGATTTATCTAAAGAGGTTTCAAAGCCTATTGAAAATCGAATTGTGGGTTCTATTTTTTGGAAATCTTGGCAAAGGGTTGCATTGGAGAATGGAATTTTATGTTAAATCAAGTCCTTTGTGTTGTATTGTTTTAAATATTGTTTGAAGGGTGAACCTGATGTGATGAAGATCAAGTTATATATGTTGTAATTGTGTAGGCTCAGTATTATTTTGTGTTGAGTAATATCACAAATTCAACGATGAATTGAATCCTGAAGCTAAGTTTTGGAAATTTGTGTGCCCAGTGAATGATCATGAATTTGGAAAAAATTCCCTAGAGGTTTCAAGCAATCAAGATTCTGTGTGTTGAAAGACCACTTTCCAAACTAGAGGATCTACACAATAAAGGGAAAGATGAGGAATCACCAAAAGGTAATAGTTGCAGTTCATCAAGAAACGTGGTCATAGATTTGAAAGAATGTTGTTTAAATGGTTAAAGGAAATCATTCTAGTGAGGATTTTGTCTTGGCAAGGTTGTTCATTCAATATTGAATTACATTGGAATTTGCCTTTATTGATAAGTGTGTTTATTCCACCAATTCATACAAGTCGAGTTCCAGGAGTTGATTTGGTAAAGGTGATGCAATAGATTCAATCCCTTTGGGAACCAAATTCCATTTCAAACCCAAACTGTCATATGTATGGAAATGGCTCTCGGGTGACAAAGATTTTGCTTATGTAGGTTAGGTAAACAAATATTTTGTTTTCTCATTCAATCTGGAATACAATTGTTTGTATTGAAAGCATGGAGTACACATTGAATATGATAGTCTAGAATTTATTATGGATCATTTCATTCTTATATACATATGTAGTAACATATGGTAAATTCAATGTGTGAATTTTATCAGCTCCTGGTGAGAGTAATACATCTGGACATTCAGGACTACATTAGATTATGAAATACATAGTAAATGGTATGAATATTTGTGAGTTTATGGATGTGGATCTGATATTGAATTCATATTCTAGCTAAATAGAATGTTGAGTATGTGAGTACATTTTGATGAGAAATCAAAGAATATTTTTTTGTGATTTAAGATGTAGTGGTGTAAGGACAAACACAGGAGGAAGGATTTGAGGATCCAAACATAAATTATTTCGAGTTCATACTTATAGGAACTCTAATTTCCTGTAGATAATAGTCAAGAAAGGAGTCTTGGGTAAGCGACAATTGCTTATAAAATTAACACCCTACCATCAATATGTTTTCATCAAGTTGTATCAGAGAACAATAACACTCCAAGATTGAGAAGGAAATACTCTTTGAAAGAGTAGGCCAAGATTTAAGAATTTTGAACAGTGAAGAAGAAGGAAGACAGGTAGAGAACCTATGAGGTTCTACAACAAAAGTTTTGCAAGAAGAAGACAATTCCAGCTAAAGATACAGAAATAGAGAAATTGCTTGGAGATTGGTAAGTAAGTAAATGGTCTTTATATTTTGAAATCGCTAATTATGCATGTAGTAGAAGCATATAAGATATTTTGACAGAATATTACAAATTGAAAGTTGTAATATAGGGAGCAAGAAATCTTTCAAGTGAAAGAGGAACTGTGGCAAGGAACCCTCACAACAAAGGGGATATGTGATTGTTTTCAATTGGAATTGGAAGTAAGAAGGACATGTGAATTTATGATAATAAATTGTGTGTATAGATGCATAAGATTAGAAGGAGCATATGGATGCTCAAGAGATTCTAGTGGATAGAACCAGAGTAATGCTTAAAGGTGAGGCTTAGGGAAATCTTGATGAGGTATCAGGTGTAGAGGCTTTCTACAGAGGCTTATTTGTATCTCACATTTGAGCATGGAAAATATCATAGATAAAGAGAGGAAGATGACTATTGATGGTCATACAAAGGGTTCAAGTGTAAGCCACAACTGAGGGAAGGGAAATGCCAGTGCAATTGATAGAAAGAGGATGAGTAATGAAGAATTTAACAGAGAGATGGCTAAGATGAAAGAACATATAGATATGTTAAAGAACATGCTACAATAAAATAAAAAAATACCATAACTATGAATGGATGTTAAGAAAGAGGAAAGTGAAATGTCTTATGTTGCAGGTGAAGCTAAAGCAAAGGTTGATTTCTTGGTGGAGGAAAGAAGAACTCATAGAACCTGAGTACGAGGAGAGAGTTCAATATTGTGAACCAAAACAAGGATTGATCCTTAGAGAAGAAGAATATGCTTATGAGAGGATTGATGAGAGTCTCGCGGACTATTGGGAAAGTTCAAATCAACATAAGAAGATGACGAAAAAATCAGTTGAGGCTAGAGAGCGTTATTTTTTTAAAACCAACAATTTGTGTATGGTTGTAGGTTTTGTAGGTGATTGGCAGTCATTTGAATCTCTCATAAAAATAGAGGAAGATGGAGTAATTTTTCAAAGAATTGAAGGAGGACAAAACCAAAATTATGTGATGAAGAAAGATGAGACAACATTGTCTCATACAAGAAATCAAAGGAAAATCCATGTATAGTTGATTAATGCAATTACTAGAGGACAATTGCAGGGACCTGATAGTGCAGAGAGAAGGAAAAAATTGGCTCATGAAGATAGCCAAAAGAAGGACAAAGTTGAAGAGCAACATTCTGTTGAAATGGGCATGAGGTGTAAGGAAGAATTAAAGTTGTTGAAATATTTGGTGAGATAACTTGAGCTAGATGGATGAATTACAGTCAATGATGGGAAATTTTCACAAGTACCTAGTGGAGAAGAGGTGCCCATAGCATCTAAGGAGACATATATGATTTTTGGTTGTCAATGTTGGAAATCATGTTGTCATTGATGTAAAATGTAGACAACCATAGATGTCACTAACATCACAATCAGGGGGAGACCATGCATTTGGTAAAATATAGGTCCAAGGATCGAACCAAGCAAACAAAGGAAGCATTTAGACTGTCAAAGATCGAGTCAGGAAAACAAAGGAAGCACCTAGACCGTTACTTCATGTATACTGTGTGAACAGTAACATATCCCTTTTCATGTTAGCAACAAAGTGTGAGTGCTTACAGGGGATCATGTGTCAATTACTGCCATCAACATGAGACAGATTGGAGGTGTCGAGAAGAAGAATTGATCTTTTTTTGAGTAAATCTAGTTGAATTGGGAAACTATAGAATCCACTCTACAATGTAAACTTAAAGGATGACAACGATTTGGTTGGAGCTACTCCTATTAAAATCAACACTCACAATTATATCATTGGGGCTTTATTACACCCAAAACCAAGCCTCAAAGAAATTGTTGACGATGATATTGACAGTGGAGGATGATATCTTAGGACAAAAAGATCAATGAACCCAAAATATGGAACATTACAACATTCTATTCGAGCTAAAGTTTCAAATTAGGGCCTAGTATCGTGAAAGGGTTGATCGTCGATGAGTTATCACCGACATGGGAAGTCTTGTGATCATTGACAATGATACCCAAGCATGCTGAAAGAAATTGTTGATGACAACTTGACCACTAAAGTTGAAGCAAACCAGATCGACATATCTGAAATATGACATGTGGCAACATTCTATTAGAGAAGAAATTTCAATGTGGGGCCCAGTGTCATTGGGTCGAGATAATTTAGCCTTGTGGGAAAATTTTCGATGAAGAAACTACTATCGACGATGAGGTAATCGACAATAGAAATCGATGCCTGTCAAGTCAGATCGTCGACTCCTAAAAATCCATGAGAGTAGCCACTTGTAATTCACTATACAGAACCACGTGTCAATGTGCCAAGTCAGCATGGTGTACAAACAAGAGTCAAAAGTTGTGATGATGTCAACATGAGGTCAGCTACCAAGTCAATGCCATGTGTAGCAGAATGACTGATCCATGTGTCATCAAGTACATAGTCATATATCCCTTGGAAGGCCTGGTCAGAGAAGATCCTAACCGTTGGTTGCAATATGTTAAACACATCTACATCATTCATCAAAGAGGGTCTGGTCGAAGTAAATTGGTTGACTACAGTGAAGGTACTCTGATGAAGACCTCCGAGGAAAAATATAGACCATTGGTCAGCGTGCGAACGAGATGCATTAACAACCATAGATATACATGGGTTCCATATAACCAACTCATTCCACCTAACTAACTAACCTAAGATGAGAAATACACAAGGATCGGTTAGTTGCCAAAGGATTTTCCCGAGTTGAAGGAATTTACTATAATGAAACCTTTTCCCTTGTAGCCAAAATGAATTCCATATTCCTTGTTCTTCCCCTTGCTACCTCACATAAATGGGAGGTTCATTAGATCGATGTTGAATCTACCTTCTTTCATGGTGATTTGCAAGAAGAAATCTATATGGAACAACCTCATGGCTATGTCCAGAATGACTTTAGCCTTGTTCGTTTCCTTAAGAAATATCTTTATGGTCATAAGAAAGCTCCCTGAGCTTGGTATGCCAAAATGAAAAAATGTATTCTTGACACCGACTTTTGTAGATGCCATTCTGATCCTAATGTCTATACCAATAAATTAGGAAGCCATCTCATAATACTTTTTCTTTGTGTTGATGATCTTATCCTCATTGGTAGTGACCCTAAAATTTTAAACCATGTGAAATCCATCCTTAAGAAGAAATTTGAAATTGTTGACTTAGGCTATTTGCACTATTTCCTTCGCCTCCAAGTTTTTCAAACTAAGGACATAATTTTTATTTCCCAGTCTAAGTATGCCTATGACCTTGTTCGTCGCTTTCACATGGAAGATTCAAAACCAACCCCTTCTCCCTTGTAGTCTAGAGTCAAACTTGTTGCCACATGTACTTCTCCCGAAGTTGACGACACTTTGTATCATCAGTTAGTTGGTAGCCTCTTATACTTGACTCACACCCATTTTGATATTTCTTTTTTTGTCAGTCCTATTTCTCGATATATGCAAACAACCCATGAAAACCATTGAAATAAATATAAAAGGATACTTGCGTATGTTTGGGGTGTAGTTCAGTTTCATATAAATTATAGCTCAGGGGGTACTCCTTTATTGGTTGGTTTCACTAATTCATATTGGATCAATGACCCTGATGATCGAAATTTTACTGTAGGTTATGTTTTCAGCCTTGTTCCAGGACTTGTCACTTAGGCTTGAAAGAAACAACATGCTATTACAATTCTTTGGCAGAAGAAAAGTATCAAGAAACTATTAATTCAAGTTAAGAAGCCTTGTGGCTTCAACAAATCCTTTCAGATTTTGGATTCCAACAACAACATCTGACCAGCCTTTGGTGTGACAAACAAAGTGCCATCAAGCTCACCAAAGACCCAATTCAACATCAACGCAACAAACAAATCAAGCTACACATGCACTTCATGTGAAATCTCATTCATGATCAAGTTATTGAAGTGCTCTTTTTCCCTACAGAAGATCAAGTTGCAGACATTTTCACAAAGTCTCTTACATAAGTGAATTTTTCCAATCTTTGATCTATGTTAGGAGTTCGTGAATTTTTCATTAAGGAGGGATAGGCACTAATGCCTCCTTTCTTCTCCTATTGTGTCACCTTTGTAAATACTTCAATCCTATCACAAGTTGTTCTTAAGGTGGGATGTTAGGATATTTATACACTTAGGAGTTAGTTAAGATCAACTTGGTCTAGTGTGTTGTTAGGTAAAAGTGAGTTTATTTAGTATGCATTTGTAATTAGGTAATTTGATGGTCATGATATGTTCCCGACATAGAGTGATCCGATGGTTCATATTATTCTTGATCTTAACGACTACAGTGATCCATGGCTTAGCACCTGATTGGTCCATGATCTATATTTAAAGAGCATGGAGTTTCATTTGTCGATGATATATTGTGAGAAACTCTCTTGTAAATCTCTTTGTAACATTTTTCTTTTGCATTAATAAATTGCTCCAAGTGTCCATGTTCGTTGAGGACGTGGATGTTTCCTCGTAGGGGTTTCACCACATCCAAACATCGATGTGTTTATATTTGATCTAGTTGTGTGAGTGGTTACTGAAGGCGTTCATCTTCTATTGGAATACATGTGTTTTCAAACAAGAATTGAGATAATTTTAGTTTTTAGATGTCAAAGGAAACTAGCGGATGTTGAAATTTCTTGAATCTTGATCACTAATCGCATCCATCCTCTTATAGTACTAAAGCTACAATGACTTCTTATAGTACTAAAGGCACTAAATGTATGAATCACGATTTACGAACCATGAACAAACAATTTTTGGGAGAAACAATATTGATGGGTTGTTGAAAATGCGACCCTTTTTTTTTTAAATTATAATAATTTATTATCTTTCATAAATGACCAAGTTAATTAAAATTTTACATTTTTAATGAGTTTTTTTAACTTACATTTATACGATGTATTTAAACACCATAAAAAATGGTGATAAGGTTCCATTTTGATCTTTATCTCCATGACCTTATTGGAAAAAATCCATGTCAAAACTTGTTCAAAGGAATTGAAGTAGTTTATTTAATTAAATTATTTGAAAAGTTGAAGAAAAACCTTAAAAACACAACGATTTGTTATCTCAATGAAATCAAATAAAAACTAATAATTTGAAATGGATCACTATGTAATTTGTCATATATTTTAGTGGTTTATGAGTGGGAAAATTGGAGCTATTGATTTGTAGGGCCCATTTTATGGGTAGGTCCTATTTCGGTGATTTGGAGTCTTGAAACTTTTAGAGCCCATCTGGGAAATTAAATGACCATTTTGGGGGTAAAACCTTTGCAAATATAGTGTGC
>SNQJ01S0029170.1:49138-72872 GCA_010110895.2 Picea sitchensis
AGGATAGAGGGTGATCCCCTAGTAACCAAGTGGGACGTGTTTAAAACCATCATTAAGTTGTAATTCTACCCCATTGGGTACAAAGAGGACCAATGGATCCATTGGTATTACTTCCAACAAAAACATGGGTAGAGTGTACACGATTACACCTTCAAGTTCAAAAAACAAGTCATTATGTTGGGAATATAATCTAATAAATCAGATGTACTTGTCAAGTATTTAGGTGGTATCCATAGTAATTTAAGGAGGAAAGTGATTCTCTTTAAACCTAGGATCATTGATGAGGCCCCTGTGTAAGAATGATTCTAAATATGGACAAGAATAAATGACAACCAAGTGGTTCCAATTAGATAGACCACCAAGCTGGCACTTCCAAGGAGAGAAAGAGGAAGTGGAAAGGAAAGGACAAGAATATGGAATCCAATGGACATTAGTGCAAGGATTCAAGAAACCACTATATCAATTGTAATGCATATGGTCATACCAAAGATAAGTGTTGGAAACTACATCCATAGATGAATCCAAAGAACCATAAGAAGGATGCAGAAAAGAAGAACATGCTAGCTACAAATTCAAACAACTATGTAGAGAGTATCTTAGATGTAGACAAAAATATTGTCTACACTACAATGAACAACTAGGTGAACCTAAGTACCCTCCATCCTAGGGAAGAGAAGGAGATGACTAAACTCTTCTATATTAAGATCCAGGCCAATATGAAAAAGGTAGATGTTCTATTTGCTTCTAGTTCACAAGGCAACCTCCTCGCAAAGGATCTAGTAAGTAAACTTGTATTCTAATTTCATGACCATCCTCAACCATATTAACCATTACGATGAGTAAATAAGGATTCAAAACTCAGGGTCACTAGGTAGTGTAATCAAATTTTCTATAAGTGCAAACTACATTGATGAAGTGGAAGTAGATGTAGTACCACTTGATGTGTGGGGTGTAGTGTTTGGAAGCCCCTACATGTACATGAGGGATGTGATATCTCTATTAAGTGATGACCAAAGAAAGAAATTGATTAGTTGAAGTAGGAATTTTGTATTTATCTTTTTAAGACATAATCAATAAGGAGATGAATTAGTAAAGGTAAAAGCATCTCTAGAGGGATGCACTAAAGAGAAGAAACACCAATTGGAGGATATTTTATGTGTATAAAGAAGTGTTCCAAGAGCCTAAATGGTTACCACCTCAAAGGGAAGTGGAACATGATATACAGTTGTTGAATGAATCCTCATTTCCAAACATAGGATTGTATAGACAATCCATGCTAGAAGTAGATGAAGTGAAGAAACAATTGCAACAATTGTTGGAGCGGGGAGTAATTTGAACAAGTGCCTCGCCTCATGGGTCACCTATAACCATATTTCCCAAGAAGGATGGGGCTTGGATAATGTGTATCGAATACAAATCTCTAAATATGATCACCCTAAAGAATCGATATCCTCTACCCATGATGATGACTAGCTAGATCAACTATAGCATGCCAATTACTTCACCAAGATGGATATCAAATCGAGATACCACTAGATATTAGTAAAACAAGAAGACATTTGGAGGACCACCTTAAAGATGAGGCAAGGTCTATATGAATAGTTGGTAATGCATTTTGGTTTATATAGTGCACCAACTACATTTAGATGTTTGATTAATGATGTGTTTCATCCTTTTCTAGATTCATTTGTACTAGTCCAAAGCGGTTGGATCCAATGGTGGAAAGCAAGGAGTTTTCACCATTGGGAAAGATTCAATTCCCATGAGGGCCTATCCCGAATCCATGGGGGAACCTTGAGGTAGTGGTTGAATGTGTGGTTGCACCTAGAGATATTATATTAAATGATATAGTGACTCATCCACACATAAGTAGATCAAATCCCACCACCATGTCCTTCAAGTTAAAGTCAATTCTTGCTAGCTCAATCGGTTAAGGTGTGGGTTTTGTTTGCTAGGAAACCCGATTTCAATACCCTTACGTCATTTTTAGTTGGGAGGAGACACCCAAAAATATAGTCATTTTAAGGGTTGATTCATCCCAGGCCAGGTGCGATCCCCGAGTGATTTTCATGACTTAGATGCCCCTCAGTGATGGTTTCTTAGCCAAAGGTTGAAATGTTGGCCCCACAAGTGACGGACATTTCTAACAAATAAAAAAAAAAAATTGTAATAGTGTACTTTGATGATATAATGATTTTTATCTCTCACTGGGAAGAGCATATCCAACATCTCATGTAGGTGTTAGAGACCCTAAAAAACCATCAACTACTAGAAAAATGTAAGAAATGTGAGTTTTCCTAGTAGTCCTTATTATACTTGGGGTATGTGATTGGTGGAGGGGAACCCAATATTGATTTTGGGAAGATAAATCTCTATGGCCATTACGGTACCTTCAAAAGTGGCCAACTCCTACTAATTTCAATGAAGTTAGGGGATTTATGGAGGCATCATAGTACCTTTAAATTTTTATAGAATCTTTTTTAGCTATGGTTGCACCACTCCATGCCATAATATCCAACAACAATAGTTTCTAGTGGGAAAATAATTACTATAATTCTTTTGAAGAGTGGAAACAAAATATTAGTCAAGCACCAATTCTTGCATATCCTAATTTTTAGAATCTCTTTGAAGCTAGTATGTTATCATTCTAAAATGTTCCATGACAGATTCATGAAGTACCTTACATAAAGAACTCTATGCCCTAGTTAAAGATATTAATAAATGGAAGAATTGTCTAATGGGAAAAGAATCCATCATCCACACCAATCACAAACCACTTCTTTCAAGGCCACCCACACCCAACATCACAATTATGGGTACTCTCATGCATATGAAGCCTTTCACCCATAATGCATACAAAGAGGAATAGATAGAATATGAGGACTCAAGGGAGGTATTTAAATAGCTACAAGACCAAGTTTGTAGAACAAGGTGATAACAAGGGTGACTATAATCTCCAAGGAGGAGGACACTCTCATTTTCATTTGTTGGAGATTATTGAGAAACATTTCCTACAAAGTTCTTGTGCATCTATATTCTTCCATGTGTTGTTCTAGGATATTTTTCAAGGGTTACATAAAATATTTCTTAGGTTTGTTCAAGGATAGAGCTACCACAAGGACAAGAAAGGGCACATTGCTCCATGCAATACCCTTGTTTACCCTAGCTTGTAAATATAATTATAATTGTCCAAGAGACTATGGTAGACTAAATGTGTGTGAATGTTGATTTGATGAACCTTTGTATAAAATGGTCAATGTATGGATTTTCTATTATTAATTGAAATTGAATATGTGTTGCACAACTGCTGAAAGGGGGGGGGAGTTTTCCAATATAGACCATGGATGATATGAGAGAGATGGTGAGGGGAAACCAAGAATGGTTGAGATTACCCTCACTAGATCAGTACCTACTGGGTGTAATTACTCAACAGTCCTTTGACCCATAAATGAATTACCAGTCGGGTTGGTAGTTGGAAGGCCATCCTCAAGAGTTAATGAGGAGATGGGGAAGGGTACCCATCTGTAAGGCTTATAGTCCTGACCACAAATTTAGATTTGTACCCATGCAACCTTGCTAAGGAAGGAAATAAAGGAGGTAATTTAGGGGGATAGAAAAACATCTACAAGATAGAAGAGTAGAGAAAACACTCTCACGAGAAGAGAAGAAAAGCATACTTCGACTCTGGAGTTGAGAGGAAAATATGAGCAGTAAGCTCATTTTGGCTGAAAGAAGCCATGGGCAGGGTTTGGCTACAAGCTCATAAATGAGGTTGACAAGTGACTAAGGAAGTACTCGTGCATACTTCCTTTCTTGGAGTAGAGAAAACCAAATGCCATTTTTTTATGGGAGGAGGAGAGTAACCTTCGTCCTTGATTTTCATGGAGCAAGAGAAAGAATCTCTTTCAAAGAATCATGATATAGCTTGGGGGTGGCCAGTGGTAAATCCATTAGGAGTGGTTGTTCCTATGGTTGGGAGGAAACATGCACATCTTTTAGCAGTTTCTTCACATTTTCCAGTTCTTATAAGTATTTTCATACTCTATGTAATATGTTGGATGTGATGATGAAGTGTTTGTGTTTATGATTAAGTCTTTCAATATTTGAATAGTTATGAGAAATGCTCTTTGTTTTCTGTAAACTATTGTATGTATATGATCTTTGATTTATCTCAGTTTAGCTACTAGAGAGTCATGGGATGTAAGTACACAGGACATTCAGGGTAGGAGTAACTAAAATGCCTAAGTATTGTCGATCCTTTGAATTCACCTTAGAGAGAATGTTAAGTTCATATCTATGGGATAAGGGAATTTTCCCTTCAGACTATTCACCCATCTGACTGAGGGCTCATTCCCATCTCCTTAACCCCTTTGTTTCACTAAGTATTTGCGCTTAGCCCATAATATTTTCCAAGATACCCATGTGACCAGGGCCTGGGAACCCTATGCTAGTCCAAAAGGGGCTAGCTCTTTTGGCTTCGAGACTTCGAAACTTATGATTCCATAACCCTCAAAAATAACCAAAGGTCGAAGTTGCGAATCAAGGAGGGTCGTAGATTTGGGGATCTAATGTAGATCCCTCTCAGTCGTTAGATAAGACTTAGGAAGGGAAGCATTAAGTGCTTCGACGAACTCCTACTTCAGGAGAATAAGAGTGGTCTACCACCCATGATTACCCAACTGATTGAGAACGTGTCATGGAGCAACACGTGCTCCTACTTGTCCACTTTCAAAGGTTGTCCATTGAACAAGGATTGTTGGATTAGTGGGTACATGGAAAATGATCATGTAGTCTCGAGAATTCGTACTCTAGAGGAACCTGTCCCAGAGTCTACGAAGTGTGAAATTCATCAAAATCGTGAACGTTGAAATAAATCTTGGTCATTGGTATAATGAGGATACTTGACACTAGATTAGAGAGTCTGAAGATTTATCTCTTCGGGGATTCACGATGAGAGGAGTAGGAAAGCTTCGAAGCCCAGATCCACGAAGTAATGGGAATCATAGATTTGTGGATATACATGGACTCATACTAAATGTGAGATCGAAGGTATGGGCGACTATCATTCCAAGATGATGTGGCATCCTACATCATTCAAGATGACATGGACCCACATTACATGTGCCACATGTCATCCATATATGGATGATTCACATATCTCTTATGCCTATTAGAGCACGATACATGTCACCCTCTATCAAGGATATGTGTCACCCCTCTCCCTCACCACGTGTCAGCTTTTGGTTTGTTCCCACCTGGTCAACGTGGTTGATGATGTGTTTGGGAATCCAGGAGTTTGGATAACTTCGAGAGTCTGAAATATGTGTGACGTGGTACAATATAGTAACATCCAACATAAAACGTCAAACGTCGATCGTCGAAGGGCCAAGGCCATGTGGCGAGATTTAGAGAGTTCGAGAGTTTTGGGCATAGTATGGTAAAAAGGGATGTTCGAAGAAGATTGTTGATCGCTGAAATGAAAAAAGTGTAGGACGTCGACCATCGAACATCGAAAGAAAGTGGCATTCGACGTAAAATTTTGAACGTCGATCGTCAAGTGGCCAAGCCCACGAGGCACAATTTTGGTACTTTGAGGATTAAGGAAAAGGTGTGTTCGACACCGAATTCCAAAGACCCCAAATAACGACACCCAAGTAAATTTGGGAGGCCATAACTTGTAGACGAAAGCTCGGATTTTAGTGCAGTGGTGACCATTAGAAAGCTCATGATGAGAAGTAACCATTGAAGGTCCCGGAAATAGAACTTGAGATAGTTAGGGAGAACAAAAATTTGATGCCAGATCCCTAGAAAGGGTATTTAGGGGTCGAGTGCATTACAAATTGGTATCAGAGCATGGAAACAACACTTGGCCTGCTTGGGCTCATGCACGAGTCACATAAAAATATTATTAGAGAACTTATGGGGTAATACCCTACCTTAACCCCTTATATAAGAAACTTGTCTAAACCTATACTGAAGAGAGGAATGAGACCTTCTAATATTGATAGATGTTTTGGAAGTCTACATTGTAGGTTGCTAATGTTCCCAAATAAAGAACCGACTTCACCTTGAAATTATATGTGTTGTTCATGAATTGGTAGATTAGTAACTGACAAAAAAAGTTTTATCGGCACTCAAGAATTCAGTGAACCACAGGAGAACTACAAAGTAAAATATTGTGACACGTGAGGAGTTGGGGGAGAGATCCCACAATAGAGAGGAAGAATCTAATGAAAGGAGGGTGGTGGAAACCCCTCCAAATTTGGCCGAAACTATAAGAAGCCTCATGGAATAATTACATAGTTATAAGGTTGACAATGAAAGGTTGATCAAGGAGTGGGAAAAGAAGACATAAATTAATGCATTCCTACTACAAAGTATATCAGATATACAAAGGAAACTACAACATGGTCCATCTTCCAGTCATGTGGATAGGCATCATACTAATAAAACTCCAAGTCCACCTGAGATATAGAAGCATGGTCCTGAAAGTGGCCACACCAGGAGGAGCACCTCAAAGAAGGACCAAGTTACATGGATCCAAGAGACATTCAATGGAATATTCCTCTGGTGAGGACACTAACAAATCCAAGGAATATTCTAGTGGCAAAACTAGTTCCCATTCTCAGACGAGAGGAAAGAAGAGGAAACATTCCAAGAGTCGTGACCTTGAATAATTTAAGAAATCCAAACCACCCACCTTAGATGGAGATATTAAGAAGGAGGAAGATGAAGAAGTTTGGATACTCAGCTTGAAGAAGTAATTTAGAGTCCATGACTACTCTGAAAACTTAAAGGCTCGGATAGCCATTTTCAACCTGAATGGGAAAGATTCCATTTGGTGAGAGGACCTTAGGAATCTTAAAGGATTCCATGAGAAGGACTTGTCATTGAAACAATTTGAGAAGTAATTCAAGAAGAAGTACCTGTCAGAAAAATACTTTGATGGAAAGACCAAGGAGTTATATGAACTCAATTTGGGACAACTCATCATAGATGAGTATATCAACAAATTTCTCTAGTTGATGAGGTATGTGCCCTACATAAAGGATGAAAAGGTAAAGATGCAACGATTTATTAGTGGCCTACCTTAGTGTTACCGAGACAAAATTGAGTTTGATGAGCCAAATACCTTAGAAGATACTATTCGAAAAGAAAGGTATTGCTATGAGCAATTCAAGAGTAAGACAGAACCACATGAAGACTGGAAGATGAAAAACAATTTGGGATTCAAGAAGAAGGGGTTTAAACCCTCAAGATTTAAGAACCCTGGTAAGAGCTCTAGGATGAGACTTCCTACCAGAAGTGTGTATCAACAAAATTTTCCATCCCAAAGTGGAAATAAACCATTTATAGTATCTCCAAGTAAGATTGATAACACGAAGAGAGAACCCTTGAAATGTTGGGGTTGTGGAGAGGAAAATATGCCTTGGGAATGTTCGCATAGGCAACTAAACAATGGAAGGGTCTACAAAATCCAAGAGGATACCACATTCAATGATGTGTCTAGGAGCCTATGACAAATTTATGCAGCCTTGGATAATAGACAAGATGACCACCAAGATTCAGTGGTGGAGATGGGAGGTATGATTTCCAACCATCATGTTTCCATTTTAATTGACCTTGGTTCTAATTTGAGTTATGTTTCCCCTCAAACTGGTGAGAAATGTAAATTGCAACAAGTTAAACATATTAAATCATGCCTGGTACAACTAGTTACTGGAACCAAAAGAAAAGTAACATAGGTCATACCAACATGACAATTTGTTATGAGTGGGTTGCCCACCCAAGCGAACCTAAACATACTTCCTCTAGGATCTTATGACATGTTGATTGGCATGGATTGGTTAGCTGCCCAAAAAACCAAGTTGGATTGTTACAGTAAAACTTTAGAGTGTGAAAATGAAGAAGGAAGAAGGGTAATCCTACAAGGGATTCAAAATCTTGTCTCAATGAGACAAATATCATCCCTCCAAGTGAAGAAGTATTGCAGAAAGGAATGTTCCTTGTATGCAATACAAGTACTAAAATCTATTGAGAATAAAAAAACCAACCTAGAGAACCATCCCATATTAAGAGAATATAAATATGTATTCCCATAATAGGTATCAGGTCTACCTCCAAGAAGCGATATTAAATTTTCAATAGAACATGTACCAGGAGCAGTGCCAATGTCTAGAACACCTTATAGAATGAGTACACCAGAGCTAGTTGAGCTCAAACTACAGTTGAAGGAGATGTGGTACAAAAGATACATTCTTCCTAGTGTATCTCCATGGGGAGCACCAACCTTGTTTGTGAAAAAAAAGATGTCACACTCAGACTGTGCGTAGATTATAGACAACTCAATAAGATGACCATCAAGAACAAGTATCCCTTGCCAAGGATCGATGACTTGTTTGACCAATTAAGTGGTGCTACCATATTCTCCAAGATTGAATTGAGGTATGGATACCATCAGGTCCGAATTAAATATTAATACATCCACAAGACAACCTTTAGGACAAGATATGGTCACTATGAATTTGCGGTGGTGCCATTTGGGATTACCAATGCACCATCCACTTTTATGTGCTTAATGAATAATGTATTCAGAAATTTCTTGAATAGGTTTGTGTTAGTTTTCATTCATTATATCCTAATCTATTCCAAGAATAGGGAAGAGCATGAAGAACATCTCAAGCTAGTACTCAAAGTGATAAGAGAACATAAGCTCTATGCTAAGCTTAGTAAGTGTGACTTTTTCCAGAAACAAGTCCATTACTTAGGCCATGTTATTTCTAAGGAAGTACTGGCAGTGGATCCTGACAAGATTAAAACCATCATGGATTGGCCTACCCCAAAGGATGTATCTGATATCAGATCCTTTATGGGTCTGGCAAGATACTATAGGAGATTCATAAAAGGATTATTCAAGATTGGTTTCCCAATCACCTCCCTTCAGAAAAAGTGGGTTAAATTCATTTGGACATCAGAATGTGAAGAAAGATTTCAAGAGATGAAATACCCTCTAACCAATGCATATGTGTTGAAGATTTCAAACCCAAACAAGGACTTCCTTGTGTGTACAAATGCCTGCAAGGAAGGGCTTGGAGGAGTTCTTAGGCAAGAAGAACATGTAATTTTCTACGAATCCAAAATATTGAATGAGCATGAAGTCAATTATGTGACCCACGATATGGAATTGGCTTCCATAGTGCATGTTGTAAAAATGTGGAGGAATTACCTCTTAGGTAGAATATTTGTACTTATGACATACCATAGTGGGTTGAGGTATTTGTTTGACCAACCAAAACTCAATGTGAGACAAGCTAGGTGGATGGCTCTCCTTAGTGAGTTTGATTTTGAAATCAAACATATAAAAGGAAAGGAGAATAGGGTGGTTGATGCCCTTCGTAGAAGTATGAAAGAAGTTCACTTGGCAGTTGTAAGCGCCAATGAATTAGACATCAAAGAGAGGGTCAAAACTACACAATAAACAGATGCATTTTTCAATACCGTGACACCATACCTAAAGCAAGAGACCGTAGGAATGAAGCATGAAGGTTATCAAATGCTTAATGATGACCTATTGACTTACAAGTCTAGATTATAGATTCCAAATTGTGACGACTTGAAGAGGTCCATAATGGATGAACTACACAAAATACCATATATTGGTCATCCTGGTTATCAGAAAATGATCACGGCCACTAGGAAACTATTCTATTGGCCCGAACTGAAAAAGAACATAGATGATTACTTAGCTAAGTGTCTATAATGTTAGTAAGTCAAGGCAGAGCACTGACACCCAGCAGGGTTGTTGCAGCCCCTTCCAATTCTCGAATGGAAATGGGAAACCATCGCCATGGATTTCATCACAGGATTACCAAGATCAACCAAACAAAATGATCCCATCATGGTAGTTGTGGAAAAACTGAGCAAGTTTTCTCACTTCATTCATGTCAATTCAACTTGCAAGGCAATAGATATTGTCAACATCTTCATGAAAGAGATATGCAGATTGCATGGCATGCCTAAGGAAATTATATCCGACAAAGATACAAAGTTTACTTCAAACTTTTGGAAATATTTGTTTATTGGTTTTGAAACAAAATTTCCCTTTATTACAACCTATCATCCTCAAACTGATGGGAAGATAGAGAGGGTAAACCAAGTATTAGAAGACATGTTGAGGATGCATGTAATGCATCAACCCAAGAAGTGGGAGGACTACCTACCACTGGTAGAATTTGCCTACAACAATGGCTATCAAGAGTCATTAAAAATGATCTCTTTTGAAGCCCTCTATGGAAGGAAATGTAACATTCCGATCAGATGGAACAACCCAGTAGACATAGTTACAATCGGGCCAGATATGCTAAAGGAAATGGAACAACAAGTGATTCATATCCAGCAAAATATGAAGATGGCCCAGGATAGACAAAAGAGCTATGCAAACATGAAAAGGACTCCTAGAGAGTTCAAAGCAGGGGATCATATGTATCTCTGAGTTAGACCCAGGAAAAGATCCTTGAGGATGGGAGCTTGTTCCAAGATGGCACCTCAGTATTGTGGACCCTTTGAAGTTTAGGATAGAGTGGGACCAGTAGCCTATCAGCTAGCACTTCCTCCCATAGTGAAAGAACATAATGTTTTCCATGTTTCTTTATTAAATAAGTATGTATATGATTCTAATCATATTATTCACTGGTTTGTGATTTAGGTGGAACCCGAGGGAGAATTCCTTCCATAACCTCAATGCATAATAGACAGTAAGGAAACCCCACTCAGGAACATAACCATTGCAAAGGTCAAGGTGCAGTGGAAACACTTTGGTCTTGATGAGGCTTACATGGGAAATGGAGGATGCCAAGAAACTAACATATCCATTTTTGTTTACTTTTGTACATATAGAGCACATCAACAGATAGAAAATCGAGGACGATGTTCCTTTAAGGGGGAGGGGATTGTAATACCCCTATTTCCACCAGTTTGTAAATACAATTATAACTGGACAAGAGACTATGGCGGACTAAATGTGTGTGAATGTGGATTTGATGAACCTTTGTATAAAAGGGTCAATGTACGAATTTTTTGTTATTAATAGAAATTGAATATGTGTTGCACAACTGCTGAAAGGGGGGAAAAGTTTTCCAATATAGACCATGGATTATATGAGAGATATGGTGAGGGGAAACCAAGAATGGTTGAGATGAACCTCACCAGACCAGTATCTACTGGGTGTAATTTCTCAACATTCCTCTAACCCAGAAATGAATTACCAGTCAGGCTGGTAGTTGGAAGGCCATCCTCAAGAGTTAATGAGGAGATGGGGCAAGGTACCCATCTATAAGGCTTCCATGCCTGACCATGAATTGTGATTTGGACCCATGCAACCTTGTTGAGGAAGGAAAGAAAGGAGGTAATTCGGGGGGGGAATATATGCAAGATAGCAGCGTAGAGAAATCACTCTCTCGAGAAGAAAAGATAAGCATACTTCTACTCTGTAGTTGATAGGAAAAGTTGAGCAGTAAGCTCGTTTTGGCTAAAAGAAGCCATGGGTAGGGTTTGGATACAAGCTGATAAACGAGGCTAACAAGTGACTAAGGAAGTTATCATGCATACCTCATTGCTTGGAGTAGATAAAACTAGTTGCCAATTTCATGTGGGAGGAGGAGAGTAACCTTCATCCTTGAATGTCATGGAGAAAGAGAAAGAATCTCTTTCAGAGCACCATGGTCTAGCTCGGGGGTGGCCAGTGGTAAATCTATCAAGAGTGGTTGTGACTATGGTTGGGAGGAAACATGCACCCCTTTCAGCAGTTGCTTCACATTTTCCAGTTCTGATAAGTATTTTCATACTTTGTGTAATATATTGGATGTGATGATGAAATTCCTGTGTTTATGATTAAGTATTTCAATATTTGAATAGTTATTAGAAATTATCGTTGTTTTTTGTAAACTGTTGTATCTATATGATCTTTGATTTATCTCAATTTAGTTGCTAGAGAGTCATGGGATGTGATTCTGCAAGAGAGTCAGGGTAGGAGTAACTAAAATGCCTAAGTCCTATTGATCTTTGAATTCATCTTAGCGGAAATGTCAAGCTCATATCTGTGGGAGAAGGGAGTTTTCCCTTCAGACTATTCACCCATCTAACCGAGGGCTCATGCCCATGTCCTTAACCCCTTTGTTGCAAAAAGGATTTGCGCTTAGCCCACAATATTTGCCAAGAGACCCATGTGACCAGGTCCCGGGAACCCTACGCTAGTCCAAAATGGGCTAGCTCTTTTGGCTTTGTGACTTCAAAACTTATGATTCCATAACCCTCGAAAATAGATAAAGGTTGAAGTCGTGAATCGAGGAGGGCCATCGATTTGAGGATCCAATGTAGATCTCTCTCAGTCGTTAGATCAGACTTAGGAAGGGAAGCATTAAGTGCTTCGGTGAAGTCCTACTTCGAGAGAATAAGAGTGGTCTACCGCTGAAAACTCCTGAATGTTGGAGTCATGGAGTAAATTGGGACCATTGAAAATGGAGGGACACGTGCCTACAGATCAACGATTATCCAAGAATTCGGGTATTTTGAGATCTAAGGACGCGTGAGTTTCCCTGGAGCTCTGCAAGACAGAGTAAATCATGGTCGTAGATGTTAGGTACACATGGTGATAGATCTGGCATGGTCTAGAGGGAAATCCGAGAGATGCACGATGAATTCCCAAATGACGAACAACCGAAGTGACATAGACCGTCGATATTTGGGTCCTTCGGGATACCTCTTAGCCATTGATCTAAGAACCCTCAATTACCCAACCAATTGGGAACACATCATGGAGAGAAACATGGTCCTAGGTGTCCACTGTCAAAGGTTTTCCATTGAACTAGTATCGTTGGATGAGTGGGTACGTGGAAAACGTTCCCATAATCCGGAGACTTCATAATCTAGAGGAACCTAGCCCAAAGCCTACAAAGTGTGAAATCCACCAAAGTCATGAATGCCGAAATAAATCTTGGTCATTGGTAGAATGAGGACACCTGGTGCCATATTAGAGAGTCCAGAGACTTAACTCTTCATGGATTCATGATGAGAGGAGTTGGAAAGCTTTGAAGCCAGGAGAAGCAAAGTAATGGGAGTCATATATCTATGGATTTGCATGGAATCATATTGACCATGAGATCAAAGGTCTAGGCAGTTATTAGTCCAATATGATGTGGCATCCTGACGTCATTCAAGGTGACCGCGTCGACACACATTATGTGTGCCATGTGTCATCCAGATATGGACAATTCACATACCCCTTATTTCTGTTAGAGAATGACATGTGTCACCCTCTATCGAGGATAGTGTCACCCATGCCCTCGTCACATGTCAACTTTTGGTTTGTGCCCACCTGGAAAACGTGGTTGATGACGTGTTTGGGACTCTGTGATTTTCGATAACTTTGGGAGTTCAGAAGATGTGGGGAGTGGTACAATATAGGAACATCCAATATAAAACGTCGAATGACGATCATTGAAGGGCCAAGGCCACGTGGAGATATTTTGGGAGTTCAGGAGTTTTGGGCATAGTATAGTAAAAAGGGATGTTCAATGACGATCGTCAAAATGTCAAAAGCATAGGACGTCAACCATCGATTTCCAACCACCGAACTCCAAAAGAAAGGGATGTTCGACATAAAATGTGGAACATCAATCACTGAATGGCCAAGGCCATGTGGTGAGATTTCAGTACTTCAAGGATTAGGGAAAAGGTGTGTTTAGCACCAAATGTCGAAGGCCCCAACTAACGACGCCTGAGTAACTTTGGGAGGCCATAAATTGCAAACTAGAGCTTGGATTTTAGTGCGGTGGCGACTGTTAGAAAGTGTGTGACGAGCAGTAATCATTGAAGGTCTCATAAATAGGACTTGAGATAGTTAGGGAGAACAAAAAATTGAGGCCCCATCCCTAGAAAAGGTATTTAGGGGTCGGGTGTGTTACACTACACTTGGAAGGGAAACTAAGGTATAAAGTTCTTTCTTTACTCTATTTGGCCATTGTTGTTTTGTTTCTTTGCATTGAGGTAGGATGTCCTAGGGATATTCCCTCTTTCATTGGCTAATCTTTGAGATCACCTTGATAGTAGTTGGAAAGGATTCCTAGAGGAAAAATCCCACTATCCAATCTTGAAGAAGCCCTATTGTCCCTAGCCAATTGTTGAGAGGAAATCCTCTTAGGTTCCCTCAACATCGTCTCATCCTTAAGCCCTAATCTTCACCTAGAATTATGCAATGACCTCATAGACCTTTCTAGGCACTAGTCTGTTAATTTCTTCAACAAAAAATCCCCCAAAACATATTTCCCTTTCTCTTTTTTATTTTGTTATTTTTGAAATCTAGGGATCTACTTGCTTAATGTATAGAGCTAGATTGTTAGATCTAAGTGGTTTCATTTCTATATCTTCCTTAGATCTTGTCATGCTAATCTATTTTATCAAGCTTTATTATTTGAAATTAGCATAACTTGGGTTTGATCGTGTTTCATGTGGTCATATTTGGATCTAATCCTAATCTAGAGAACATCTATGAATTTGTTTGGAACTCATTATTTAGTTGTTGCTCAAGCTGACGCTTGGAAATGCATTGTAAGTATTAGTCTTGCTCCCACTTGAATCCACTTGCAAGGGTTACAAGTTATCATTAATGTTTTTCCTTGGTTTAGATGTTGAGATAAGAAAAAATGATGCCTTAAATACTTGAATGCTCCATCAATTTAACCTAACCACTTGCATTTTGAGCATCTCAATTTTACATCTTGTGGTTTAACCTTTCGTCTTCAAATATGGATTTCATATGATGGATATAACATACATCGTGGCATGATAATTTCATATGAAATAATTTGGTTTGAGGCATTTTGTGCTTTTGGTTCTTTAAGGGTTTGAAAGGTTGGTGTTCAGTATTGCCACACCATTTCTTTGCAATGTCTTAGCATATATACAATCCTAAACACATCCTAACATAAATCAATGCAATATTTGGTCCAAAGACTTAGGACATGATGGTGCTAATGTGATACCGTGTTTAAAAATTATTCAAGGGTTTTGAATGTTGGTTCACTTTCTTTTAATGTGATAATATATGGTCTTTTGATGTTAGTTTAAAGTGATACATATCCTTAAGACGCACACACACACACACACACACACACACACACACACACACACACACACACAAGTATTTGAATGTTTAATACTCTCACTATTGATACATTATTCACACATCTTACATAGTGCACACTATTGTTAACAATTGGATTCTTAATTGTCTCCAATGCACTCTAAATATATGGTCTCATAGCGATAAATATACCTTGATGTTGATGTTACTGTAATTTCTTGAGCACTGTGAGTACGTGGGACAATGAATTATGTGTTTGGAATAAATTCATTATTTGGAATGTCCTAAAATAAAATATTGGATCAATGCTTTGGTGGTCATAATGACTCTTGTGTTGGAAATTTTTTCTTGGTGATTATCTATCCTAGTGGGCTGCGACACATAATTTGATCACTATTTGTGCAACTTCATCGCCATTTGGGAGAATTTAAAGCTTGGTCATAATCACTCTAAATTATTTGATGCCACATATTTACCATACAATCCTTATAACTATTGCAAACATTGATAAATTCATCACTTCAAATTGATAAGAAATTTATAGAATTATCATTTCCCTATTTCGCTATAAACTACTCAATATTGTATGATGACAATTATACTTTAATTATGTTATTTTCATGTTTTTGTTGAGTATCATCAACATATGAATTTTACATTCTAAACACAGTGATAAATATGACTCAAGGGATGGCATCCTTTGACATATGGGATTGATCTCTATTTCACAATCCAAGTGCATTCGAAATCTATATTTCTATGGTCAAGACAATGCATTAATGATACAATTGTTGCTCATGTTATTCATGTTGTCCTGATGATTTAACTCTACCATCACTATATATTAATGTCTTATACATAGAATAACCATTTCCACTCTTTGGGTTCACTATTGCAAACATAATTTCATTAACATGATTTCTTGATGATGACATTAATCAATTCTATGATGTGTTGAATGAAGAATTAAATAGTCTTGATCCCATTGATGATTAATGTTGTGTTATATGAATGAATGCATGTGATCCCTATTATATTGAGATCGAAATGAGATACAAAAAAAACTGTAGCAGCGAACACATAAATATAGTCAAACCCAAATTCTATTAATGAATAACATAATACTGTAGAATGCAAACTGACTAGAATTGTGGTAGCTTATCTCTAAATAAAAAGAGATGTCAACTACACTCATTCACAATAAGAATCATATCACACTTAATTGCATGCTCAAAGGACCTCCTTCACCTTGATTATATATGAGAGAGTGAGAGGAGAATAATTCCCATGATTCATGTGGGATAAATTGGTATAATTTTACAAAATTTCATAGGCATGTAAAACATGACTTTCTAGGAGGCCACCCATCTCAATACTACTCTAGCCCAAGCACACTTAACTATGAAGTTCTAATGGGATTCAGTGCATTAATGTTGTAGGAATGTACATAATACCATTAGGAAATTGTGACATGATGGTTGTAGTTAACAAATGGAGATGGCATTACATACATTCCCCATCAAAAGGGTGAATATCATGGTTTATCAAAACCACAGGCTTGAAAATGTTTATTTAGTGGACAAGGTGGATGGCCACCAATATCCACTTGGATCAGTCCTCCCCCCTTAGGAATAAATGGTATCCATTGTGTCAATTTCCCTTAGGAGATGGGGAAACTTTTACTGAATATGAACCTTGGTGAGTTGCTTGCCTTGCTGAATTAGTTGTCTTGCTTGTACTTGGAATTAGCTCATTGAAGGATTTCATGAACCTATTGTTGGAGGTTCTAGATCCATTCAATAAATATGGTTTCATGATTTTCCTTGTTCTAAGTGTGGGAGGACTTTGTCAGTGAAGATATGCTAGGAAGAGTTATATCAATGGGTGCTAATGGTTGGAAACTGAAGCACACTTGAAAAGGGTCATGGCCAATAAAACTATGAAGGGATCTATTATAGTTATGCTAAACATATGGAAGAATATCATTCTCTAGAAGGGAGCATCTATAGATTGGACGATTGGGTAAGGGAGCAGTAGGCACCAAATCAATGGATTGTTTGACTCGGTAGTGCAGAGGCACCCCATAAGCGAAAAAATATCTTTGTGCTCCTCTAAAATCTTGTCAACTTGCTTCTGTTGTATAGAAAATTCTTGGGCCGAGGATGTGATGGTCACATTGACCTTCCATTCACCTTTTGACTGGATCGTGAAGAGGGAAAAAATTTTGGTTTGAGAGATTACTTTGCGGCACTATTTTTCCAAGATCTATGAAATGGAAGTAGTCATAACTACCTATGGTATCCTATAGAGATGACGCTACAGAGATGAGACTCATAAACAATGTGTCATTTGCACATACATGGTTGTTCTAAAATAGCATCATAGACTTCAAGTGGGGAAACATCACACAGTAGCTCATCTTTGAAGGGATTGATGTCATAGGACAAGCAGAACTACTGGTTGACGTGAATGTTTCGTCCTTGGATCAACCAACCAATGTTGTATGGTTGGGGGCATGGAATCGTCGACATATTCAATATCTTGATGATGTCAACTGTGATCATTTTTATCTAGCTCTCATTGTCAAAAATAAAATATAGTGGGGTCCCCTTCACCCACATCTGTGAATGAAAGAGGTTCCCCTCCTCCTCAAGATCCTTCGACTCATTTGGATAGATATTTGTGGTTGTGATGGTAGCAATGGGTTCTACATCGATGACCTTATTTCCTTATTTTGGATCAGATTCTGAGTTAGGGTCTGAATCCTTTTCTTTAATCTCAACCAACAATGATAGTTTCCAATGAAATTCATCAGTGTTGTGCCGAGGGATTTTTTGTAACTCACACCACTTTCTAGTGTCCTTCTTTGTATTCTCATTACTCTTCTTTTCCTATATCTTGGGTTGGTTATATTGAGGTTGGAATTCCTTTCTTGATCAATTGTTTTATGAGTTAGGTCCACCTTTGTCATGATTTTGTTGTTGCAAATTTACAGACCCAAAATCTCTTCCGAACTCTCTCTTATTTCATTGCTTAAATTTCTACACAATTTTGACAGCATATTGATAAGAAACTCCTAGTGAGGAGATTTCCAATAAATCCATCTTCGTTTGGATGTTTCTATTTAGGCCACTGTGGTACTTGAGAACCACATGCCTCTTAGAATCTTGAATACCCAACTTTGAGTGTAGGGTATGGAAGATGTTGGTATTCTCTGGCACTGTTTGGTCTCTCTCTTGATGTAGAGTCATCCATCTCATATACTAGTCATCATAGATTCCAACATGATAGAACTCCTCCTTAAGGGAATCCACAAAGGCTTCCTAGGTGGGTTATCTCTAGAATAGTGTATATGTATCCGGTGTGTGCCTCTCCCAGTAACATTCCCACCAATATTTGACATGGGGAAGGGATTTGAGGAGCGCAAAGGTGATATTTTCAACCTCGAAAAAAATTTGGACAGATTAATAACACTCTAGTAGATTCAACCATTTCTTTAGAGAATCCACATATATCTATACTTCAAATAAGGGAATAACAAAAATAACTTGTACCTTGAAGGGTGTCATAACTCTAAAATGGTTTCTTTTCGGAGATGCTTAGAATACAACCGATAGTCATTGAAGGATATGAGAGAAGTGGTTCATCATATTGTTCCTCTGTCACGCAAGGGATTCATCGAGAAACTTCTTGAAATGATATCCTTCTCTGCCATCTCTCTTTTCTTCCACCATGGGAGGTCACTTGGGCTGGCAAGAGCGGTTTACCCCAAGTGAAACTAGCTCGAGATCAAACTCTCTAGACCTTGACCTCGTTGGGGAAATGCACCAATAAATAACAAGGGGAGGATTACTCTGATACCATTGATCTGGATTATATTGAGAACAAAATGAGATACAAACAAAACTATAGCAGAGAACACATAAATATAGTGAAACTCAACTTCTATTAATGAATAACATAATAGTGTAGAACACAAACTAGATAGAATGTTGGTAGTTTGTCTATAAAGAGAAAGAGATAATGGATACACTCATTCGAAATAGGAATTACATCACACTCCATTGCATGCTTAAATGATATCCTTCACCTCAACTATATATGAGAGAGTGAGAGGAGAGTAATTCCCATTATGCATGTGGGATAAATTGGTCTAAGTTTACAAAATGCCATAGGCATGTAAAACACTAGGACTTCCCAGGAGGTCACCCATCCCAGTACTACTATATCCCAAACAAACCTAACTATGGAGTTTTGATGGGATCTGGTGCATTAACGTTGTAGGCATGTACATAACACCACTAGGAAATAATTACACTATGGTTGTAATTTAAAAATGGAGATGGAATTACATTGCATTCCCCATCAAAAGGGTGAATATCATGGTTTATCAAAACCATGGGCTCAAAAACATTGATTTAGTGGACAAGGTGGATGGTCATTGAGATCCACCTAGATCAACATGTTCCACATTCCCAATAGCATTTCATGATATATTTGAGCAAAATCTACCTTTGATGCTTCCAAGAATATTTTGGTAAATTGAATGAGCACATTGGTATAAGAGAAACACTTTTGAATGTTGTTCCATAATTAATTGTTGATATACATATTTACTTATCTTTGTTTATCCTTGAGAGTGGGTATCATAAAGTTAACAAAGTATTTGTCAAGCCAAGTTAGAAGAACCTTCCTTTGACTACACAACCTACCTTAAACTTGACCCTTAGGAATACCCTCCTTAGGTTAGGAATCTGCTTCCTTAGCCTTAAAGTGAAGAGGCAAGGCCATTGAGGTGATAGTGGGTGGCTTGCCTAGATTTTTACCCTAGGCTCTCTTATGTAGAGTAGGACTTTCCCTTTAGTGAGAGTTAGAGTGGTAACAAGTTCAACATTGAAAATTTTGCAAATTGTATTCAATTTTGATAAAATATTACCTAGTAAACTTGAAAATGTGATTTGCTAATATATGAGGGTTTCATAGCTCAAAATTAATCCAGGGATGACCTCCCCAAAGGACAAAATATTGGGTGCTCGAATTGAGTCAAATAAGGATGGATTAAGTCCAACTAGATTCCAATGATATATTGTTGGGTGCTCTAACCTTAGTGGCTATCATGAAAATGTTGGGAGGGAGATGTTATTCTAAGGAAAATTATCAATCTCAAACTTAACTAGCGACACTAACTCAAGTTTTGTATGTGAGGCCTTGTTGGAGAGGCATTTTGGATAAGTTTTGGGATTTGTGCCAAAAGGAGATCAAAGGGTAAAATACAATTAGAAGATGGACCAGAGTGCACAACGAAAGGAGACTTCAAGGAGTCAAAGAACGCGACCAACAGATGCATGACGAATCATCATGCAGAAGGCAAAAAACAATTATAAACCGTGGGTTTTGGGGACATTTTGTCCACTTTTGTAATGGATTTTGGGGGACACTTTGTCCACTTTGGTAATGGGATTAGACATATTGGTATGTATAAATATGTAATAAAGGAAATAGTGAAGAGGGTTGGGGGTGAGATATATGTGTGTGATGATACATGTAAGTTGTGAATGATTTTTGGTAAGGGAATCGAGCGAAGGAAGGAATCTATAGTATGACAAAGGAGTGAACTCGTACTGCAGCAGAACAGCTAGGAAGGTTTGGGATGATATTATTATTGCATATTTTGTAGCGCAATGTGAAGTCATAAGAAAGATATTAGTGAATAATATAAGAATCTAGTCGTTGTGGGCATAGCCCAAGTTGGGTGAACCACGTAAATCTGTTTGTTATGGTGTGGTTGAAATTTGTGTTGTTTTCTGGTTTATGTTGAATAAATGGATCATATATGATATTGTAATGTTGCACATAGATTATTTTTAATAAAAAAGTAACTGTTAACTATGAGAAATGTGCATGTAAGCAAAGGATCTGAATGATGTCTCACTTCCCCTCAACACTGCAAAACCTTGGTTCCTGCAGCTCCTCTAGATGCCTTGGGTGAGACTTCATTTGCTCTGCAAGTGATGCCAAAAGGGACGATATCTAATGGTTTTGTTGGTATTTGATTGAATAACCCCGGATCTGCCCCCTGCACGCCAACATGCCATACTAGTAATAAAACCAAAACATTGCATCCCACTTCGACCTAGTCAAGGTGAACTAATCCTAATGACATATAATCTCCTAGTGTTGGATAAGTCATTGTCTAACTGAAATGGACAATGAATCTATCTCTATGATACTCTTTTGATGTGAAAAAACCATGATGATGATGACTCATACTGTCTTCCTATTTTAAACTAGTCTTTGAAAATCTAATCAAAGTAACTCTCATATTGTCTTGGAAAGCGAGGGAAATGAAAAATACCATATTGAACCTGTTATTGCACGAATTGTATCTTGGGAAAATCCCAACCCAAACCACAAAGGTGAGACAACTACAAGCGTGCCTACCCATTTTCACCTTAGATTGACATTCCCCTCGATTTAGTGATGATGAAATCACCACAAGGGGGAAATCTCGGTGACTCTATGGGGATTGAGATGGAAAGTGATATGATAAAATATGAATTCCCCTATAGGTCAAGTTTGGAGATCAAGAAAGTCTTAATGATGAGTTTTGTAAGAAGGTAAATGGTTCCCAAGTGTTAGATACCTGCAAAACAATGTTATCCCTTCCCGGAACAAGACAAAAGATGATAAACCAAGCCTTTAATCAAGGGGAATCAAGCAAGAATCCTTTTTGTCCCAAATTTGTAGAAATATAGAAATATATAGATCGGGAACAAAAGAATTTAATAGTTGCAAATCTAACCACCAAAATCAAATAGAAGATTATGGAAACAAAGCTAGCAATGACTACTTAATCTTCCAATGATTTAAGAAAGACTTTGGTGATGTTTAGAGGTTTGTTATGTGATGTTATTGGAAATTTTTTATGAAGGCCAATTGGATGTATCAAAAAATTGCTACAACAACAACTTCTAGCCACCAAAATGATGCAGGAGCATCGTAGAAAGACAAAGCACGTGCCTAGTCAAAGGAACAACTGAACGCGCGGATGCAAAAAGGACACATGGTTTTAGTGAAGATCCTGAGAGGATCTCAGCCCGAGGGAAGGGGGTCTACACCAGAAGTGGTATCAGAGCACAGAAAAAATTCTTTTCTTTCTATAGCAGAGAGAAAAGAGGAAAATTTCTTAGCCATGTCACCGAGAAGAAGAGATAGGCCAATGCCTGATCCAGTAGTGGAAAGAGAAATCCATAACTTACGTGCCAGACTTGATGCTATGGAGATAGCACAGAGGTGCACAGTTGACGTTGGGGATATCAGCGAGGTTGAAAGTGAAAATGAAGCTGGAAACAAAGGAGAAGAAGTTGCAGTCGAAGATGCTACAGACAAACGCCTATTCAGGGTTGTTGCAAGGATAGGTGCCAAAGAAAAAATGGAGATTCCCATGTATGAGGGAAACTTGGATGTTGAAGAACTTCTAGATTGGATTATAGATCTAGATAAATACTTCAACTATGAAAATCTCGAGGAAGATAAGAAAGTCAAACATGTCGTTACTAGACTTAAAGGGCATGCAACATTCTGGTGGGATGAACTGTAGGCTGATAGACGCTGCAAAGGAAAGCAGAAAATCAAAAGCTAGGATAGAATGGTTGCAAAGATTAAAGCCAAATTTATACCCAGGGATTATCAAATCACTTTGTTTCGGAAGATGCAGAATTTGAGACAGAAGTCGATGTCAGTGAAGGAATACACTGAAGAATTCTACAGGATAAACATCAGAGCAGGTCATCGAGAAATCGATGATGAAAAAGTTGTCAGGTACATGAATGGTCTGCGATATGACATTCAGGATGAGATGGGCATGATGACCATTCGAAATGTGGAAGATGTTTATCAGATAGCTCTGAAATCTGAAGAGAAGCTGAGCCGGAAGGAAGGTCAAAGAGGCCGAGCTAGAAGTCAATCCAGAGGCAAACCAATTGCCCAAGACATAACTCATAGACCTAAAGAAGAGGGAAAGAAACCTCAAACTCAACCCGAGAGAGGAGGAAACTCACAAGGAAGGCAGTATGCTGATAGAAATACTTTTCCTCGAGCCAGAGGAAGAGGAAGAAGCAGAGGAGGTGAAGTGAAATGCTTCGTCTATGGAAAAATCGGACATAAATCATATGAGTGTCCAGATAGGAAGAAAGATGGTGGTGAAACTCACATTGCCAAAGCTCAAGGATGGAATGTTGAGGCAGAGGACGCTGAGGGCAGAATATCCTTAATGATGAGGAAAGTTATCTTGAATCCGGAGAAGGAGGTAGAGAACCCAGCCCAAAGAAACAGTTTGTTTCGGACTACTTGCAAAACTAAGGATAGAGTATGCAAGGTCATAGTGGACAGCGGTAGCACAGACAATCTTGTATCTACGGAGATGGTAGAAAAGATGGAGTTGGAGACTATTGTACATCCAAGCCCATACAGAGTTTCATGGCTACGAAAAGGACATCAGGTAAATGTCACTAAACAATGTTTAGTTGAATTTAAAATAGGAGGATATAAAGATGAAATATTATGTGATGTCATTCCCATGGATGTTTGTCATCT
>SNQJ01S0029170.1:72922-88856 GCA_010110895.2 Picea sitchensis
TATTATGTGATGTCATTCCCATGGATGTTTGTCATCTATTGTTGGGTAGAGCATGGCAATATGAAAGAAACGTAGTTCATGATGGGAGAAAGAACACGTACACCCTAGAAAAAATGGTAGGACTCACATGTTGCTGCCAATTAAGGATAAAGAGGTGAAAACAGAGATGAGCAACATTGTACTTCTCATGAGTGGGAAGGAAATTCTTGATGAGGTTAAGAAGAAGGAAGACACACAATTTATTGTGGTTAGGAAGCCCATAATTTTTTTGACCGGTACGAGGTTAGATGATTTACCAGAAGAAATCCAGGAGTTGTTGGGAGAGTTTGTTGATATAGTAGTGGACGAACTACCTTGTTCGTTGCCACCTATCAGGAGTATAAGTCATCATATAGATCTTATACCTGGAGCCAGTTTGTTGAACAAAGCAACATATCGGTTGACGCCGTAGGAAAATGAATAAGTTAAGAGGCAGGTCCAGAACTTAATGGACAAAGGATTGATTCAAGAAAGATTGAGTCCATGCGTTGTTTTGACAGTGCTCAGCCCAAAGAGAGACGGAGGCTGGAGAATGTGCATAGACTCAAGGGAAATCAATAAGATTACCATCAGATATAGATTTCCATTGCCAAGGATGGACAACTTGATGGATTGCTTGAGTGGAGCAAAGTTTTTTTCAAAGATTGATTTGAAAAGCGGGTATCATCAAATTCAGATGAGAGAAGGTGATGAATGGAAGACAACATTCAAGACGAATGAGGGGCTATATGAATGGCTTGTCATGCCATTTGGCTTAACGAATGCTCCAGTACTTTCATGAGGTTAATGAATGAAGTCTTGAAGGATTTCATAGGGAAGTTCGTCATTGTGTATCTTGACGATATATTAATTTTCAGCAAGACAGAAGCAGAACACTTAAAGCNTAATGAGGAGATTACAGCAGGAGAAATTGTTGATTAATATGAAGAAATCGTCATTTATGAGAACATAACTCATTTATTTGGGTTTTGTTATCTCTGCAAATGAATTGAAAATGGATCCGGAAAAGATAAAGGTGATTAAGAATTGGCCATCGCCGAAGAGTGTGTTTGAAGTTCGAAGCTTCCATGGTTTGGCTAGCTTCTACAGGAGATTCATCTGAAACTTCAATGGAATTAGCACACTGATGATGGATACGGTGAAGAAAAGACACAAATCTTTTCACTGGACGGAGGAAGTAGAGAAGAGCTTCAATCTGCTAAAGAAGAAGATCATTGAGCAACCAATTCTGGTTTTGCCAGATTTCAGCAAAACATTCTAGGTCAGGTGTGACGCGAGTGGATTTGCAATTGGAGCGGTCTTGAGCCAAGACGATAGACCGATCACGTAAATTTAATGAATAAAAGATTAAGTACTCCACATATGACAAAGAATTATATGCAGTCATACAAGCACTGAAGAAATGGAGACATTATTTGGTTCCCAATGAGTTTGTTTTGTACAACGATAATCACGCTTTACAATTCGTGACTCGACAGGAGAAGTTAAATAAAAAACATGCTAAATGGGTTGAATACATGCAGAATTTTACTTTTGTGATTAATCATATTTCTGGAACTGCTAACAAAGTTGTTGATGCTTTAAACAGGAAATGTTTTCTTATGCAGGAATTCAAAGTCAAGACTTTGAGTTTTGATAACCTCAAAGAAATGTACAGGGATGACCTAGATTTTAAAGAGGCATCTGAGAATCCAATTCTCAGGGACAGAAGCCAATGGACTGAATACATGATATAGGATGGATTATTGTTCAGGAGAAATAAGCTATGTATTCTGAAATGCTCCATGAGGGAGAATTTTCTGAAGGAAAATCACAGTGGAGGATTGGTCGGACATTTCGGTCATGACAAGACGTTCTCAAAGTTGAATGGCTCATATTTTTGGCCAGGGATGAGGACAGATGTCAAGAAATTTGTGGACAGGTGCAGAATTTGTCAGCACATGAAGGAAAAAAGGCAGAACACAGGGTTATACCAACCATTACCCATACTTGAAAGGTCATGGGACGCAATGAGCATGGATTTCATATTAGGACTGCTAAGGACATAGAGAGGATACGATTCAATCTTTGTGGTAGTTGACAGATTTTCAAAAATGGCACATTTCATACCATGCCAGAAAACCAATGACGCAACTCATATTGCGAACATGTTTTTCAAGGAAGTCATCAGACTTCATGGCTTGCTAAAGAGTATCGTTTCTGATCAAGATACCAAGTTCATAGGTCATTTTTGGAGGACCTTTGGAAGAAGTTGGGGACAAGTTTTTCTTTTAGCTCAACATATCATCCTCAGATGGATGGATAGACAGAGGTCATGAACATGAGCTTGGGAGATTTGTTAAGAAGCTTAGTGACTGAACACCACAGTCAATGGGATCACATTCTGCCACGGGAAGAATTCGCTTACAATGATTCCCTCAATAGAAGCACAGGGCAGAGTCCATTCCAGATTGTATATGGAATACATCCAAGAGGAGTTTCTGAATTGAAAGATTTGGAACAAAATGAATTCAGGAGTGCTAGTGCAGAGGACTTTGCAGAAGGAATGAAGGAGCTTCACAGCCGAGTCAAGGAGTGATTGCAGAGTTCAAGTCAAGAATACAAGCGAAGAGCAGATCAACACAGGCGAGAACTTCAATTTGAAGTTGGTGATTTGATTCTTGTGCATCTGAGGAAGGAGAGGTTCCCAAGGGGAACGTATAATAAGTTGAAGATGAAAAATATTACACCGTGCAAGGTCATAAGGAAATTTGGGGCAAACGCATATGAGATTGAATTACCCAATGGGGTCGGAATCTCACTGATATTCAATGTTGCGGATTTGTACCCTTACAGAGCTGAAGAAGCAGGAGAAGAGGAGGAACAGAAAGAAATTCAATGGACAAAACAAATGCATGTAGTTGTAGAGCCACAGATGGAAAGCATAATTGACAAAAGGGTTAGCAAAAAGACTAGGAGAAAATAGTATTTTGAATACTTGGTCAAATGGAAGGGACATCCAGTTGAAGATGCTAGTTGGGAGGATGAAGCAGCAATTCATAGGCATGGACAGACCGTGCAAGAGATCATGAACAGGAGTTCATGAAAATTTTCAAGTGAGGGAGTATGATGCAGGAAAATCGTAGAAATCCAAAGCACACACCTAGTCAAAGGAACAATTGAACGTGCAGATGCAAAAAGGACACGTTTTTATGAAAACGTTTTGAATTTTGAAATAGGAAGCATTAATGTAATAGCTAGGAGAAGCGTACTTACATTTATGTCTTGGAGATATGAAAAGATCTGGAGAAATTACTCTCATCTGTTGGATGTAATAGGCATTTAAGTTTGTTAATGTAAAGTAGGTAGATATGAATGTTATATTAGACATTTTAGAAGCGTAGGAGGGAAAACAGATATAGACACCCTCACCCTTGTATCACTGTAACTTTTGATGATCATTCAGAATTCGGAGAGTTGTAGAGTTGTAATAGAGAGCTGTAGAGAAGAACCCATGTACAGGAGCATTTGAGTTAATATATGAAGCTTTGACTCAATTTTCATGGTGTTATGATGCTTACTGTTTACATTTGTTGAATGGTATGTTTACAGTTGATTTGTTTCTCTGTTATACATTTGTTTCAATGTTGTGTTATGTGTGATTTCATGTTGAATGTATGAAGTCTAATAGAGGAGAAGAATGAGTTTCAATTGTCTCTCTTCCTGAGAATTTATGCAAGGAGTGCAGTGAACGTCCGCAAGGTGTGCTTTGACGAGGGTCTGAGTTTTATCTCAGAAAGCTCAGGAGAGATATCATTGTTCTCATACCAGCTGAAGTGCAGGTGAAGCATAGAGATGCGCAAGGTGTGCAAAGGCCAATTGAAGCCTTGGATTTTATAAATCCAGAAGGAAGGTTGAAGGGCCATTGTTGCAAAGAGTGCACAGGGTCAGAGACTCAAATAACTAGAGGTTATTTGAAGGTTTGCCGCAAGGAGTGCGAGCAGGGATCCTTTTGGGAAGCTTGAGTTTGCAAGTGAAAGCTCAGGAAGGATAACACCTTTGAAGTGATCAAAGGGGGACGAAGATCGAAATCATCTCATAGAAGTTAGGTTCAGGAGGGACAACACCGAGTCGTTTGGACAGGAGTCATTGAGGAGTGAATCTGGTGGTCAGAATTCTCCGTGGCGAACTCACAAAATCACGAGGACCGTAGGATCCAAAGGAGATATAAGGTGGTTAGGAGTTGGATGAATCTGCCACCTTGACATCAAGAATCAATGTGGACTATTGATTGTGGTCAATTTGAGCCGTCAGATCATTTCGGGGATTCAGGATTTGCAAGTTCGGAATGCAGGCCAAAATCCTTGGTCACTCAAATTCCCGGATCACAAAATGGATTATTAGGTGTGAATTTCGAAATTTTGGTATTTCGGGGTTCGTCATTCTTGAAATTCCATGGCAAGGAACCGAGACCCTTTGTATTGAAAATCCTGAAGTCACAAAACACGGCGTGCCTTTGGTGTGGGATTTTGGCATTTCAGTTTTCCAAAGTTCAGGAAGTAGAGGAGGCAGTGACTTTGGAATCGAGAGTTTCAAACTCCCGATTCGCGAAATCCCGAAGAGGGAAAGGGAAAATTCCTGAAAAGTTGAGGACAATAGTGTTGGGCACCAATCGAGTTTCGGGGTTTCGGGACTCAAGAGATAGAGTTGCATGGTCAATGAAACTCCTGAAATCGTGAAGAGAGAAACGTCGAAAAGGTGGTCCCAAGTCTCATTCAGAGGGTACATGCGACGGAATTAAAAGGAAGGGTCAAGCTTCGGCGAAAATCCCGAAAGGCCATCGATCTCGCATTCCATGGGACATTGAGCCCATTTCGACATTCCGTAATTTCGGAGTTCGGGGAATCATAAAGGAAGAGGAACGACTGTTGGTTTTTCACTCAAAGTTCTGAAAGCCGAAACTAGTGGGTAACAGGTGGTATGTGTTCGGCGCATTGAAGGAGTCAACCATCGTTGACAATTGGAATTTTGACATTTGCCAAGAGCTGTGGAAATACATCGGGACTCTCCAACTCCTAAAACCCAAAGTCCTTTGTAGCTTAACAAAGGGTTTAATTAACCCTTGGTGTGGTTTTAGTGAAGATCCTGAGCGGATCTCGGCCCAAGGGCAGGGGGTCTGCACCACAAAATTAGCAAACAATCCACCCAAAAGATATCTAACAACTAATAGATTAAATATGGTAGCTTGCGAGGGATTTTTAGTGGTAGAATGGTAAGAAATATATTTAAGAAAGATTATTTTGCAACAACCCTAATGTTTGTATGATCCAGGAGGATCTAGGAACACTCATAGAAGTTCAGGAGGATCCAGAACACTCACAAGGGTCCAAAAGGGATAAAAAATGCTAAAAATTTTAATGTCTCAAAATCTCTTGAAAGCACTTTCAATGCATAGAGCTCATCGCAAGATTTCCAACGATGCAAAAAACATCTCAAACGGAGCTCGTATGCAAAATTTATGGTTGTTCAAAGTTCAAGTAAACCAGGACAAAATCAACTCTGAAGAGACATGTGACAAGCTCATAGGTTGACAAGTGGCAACTCTAGATATTGACAAGTGGTAGGTGACATGGTTCTATACATACAAGTGGCACAATCATTGATTGACAAGTGGCTCCAATCATAGTTCGGCATGTGGCATTGGAAGAGCCAATGAGAAGCCACCACATGGTGACCCTTCAATGGCCTATAAGGTCATGGTTATATAAAATGTTTGGGAGTTTGGGGGAATTAAACCTGTGACCTCCCATGGTATTAACATACCTACCACAACCATCGCGCCACACACTGGATCTTAACCTTTATATGTGTTATATTGTATTTGCATTGATGTATTGTATTAAGTAGGGGGAGAAAGGGGATGAGGACTATCCCCCAACCCTGATCTTTACCATACATCACATGAACAACACCTTATATTCTGGCGGGAGTTTGTTTTATTTTTTTCCACTGGAAAAAGAAGTTCATTTCTATTCTATTGAATCAAATGAAACTTTCCAATACATATAGTAAAACAAGGCTCGAAGCCATTACAACAATATATTCATTATGAGCTCAACATGTTATTTATGGGAATTGAACCCAGGTGGGGAGGATAACAATCATTCCTCCCAACCATCCAAGCTAAACCCAATTGACAACGAGATTTTGCTTTATATTATATATTATATATAATATATATTATATATAATTTTAAAACTTTAACACATGACAATATCCCATAACTTATGCAGACGGTTAAAAACTTTGGATATAACCCCAAAAAAATTGTGTGGGGGTTATAACTATAACATATAGTTATATATGCTATTTATAACGTATATGTAACAAAAAATAACAAATAAAACCAACAAGTTGTTAGTTGGTGGGGCTTGAACCCTCGACTTGCATATGTTTGCCAAAAGACTTAACCAAGTCCGTTATAAGTGCAGGTTGGTTATGGAATCCAACCAAATTGTAATTAATGTATGCCAACAGTTTTAGAACTCGGTTAGAGGTTGTGGCCTATTTAATGGACATGAATCCCAACATTGTACACAACATTTTTTGTGTGTTTTTGTCTCGTAAAGCATGTCGAGAGTATGAAGGGTACGAGGCTACACCATAAAGCGTGGCGTGGGTCACCTTGATGGAATTTCAAGTATTTTATATCATTTTGCACAATTTTTTACTAGTACTTCAACAATGCACTCTGTTTCAGTATTTGTGCAATTTGTAAAAAGGTCATTGTATTATTTTACGATCCAAGGAGATTTTGGGGCATTGTAAGTCGACTTTATACCCATTTCCCTCAGTTTTTCGAGAGGGATGTAAGGGTGATGTTCTTTTCAGCATCAGAGTGACATATTTGAAGGGCGTCTTCAGCTCTTGTATTGTAAATTCCTTTTAGTGTACTTGTAGCATTTGAGGATTAATAAAGTGATTATGCATTTTCTTATGTTTTATGATCAACAATTTAAGTGTTTGGTTAAGTAAGATAAATCACTTCCATGCTATAAGCATTGTCAATAAAATATTTTGGAATAAGAAAGTGGTATTAAACTTAGTGATATTTTTCAGATCAAGTGCTTTCTGGGTTCTATCCATTTTTGGATCGTTGTAGCATTAATTTATAACAACAAAGAAAATTACAAGGCCAATCAAGATTCCCCTAGGGCACAAGAATGCTTATAGCATGTAGAATCAAAGTCAACTTAGACCATTGCAATATCTCGATATTTCACGTATATCAATGCAACAATATTATATCTTCAATGCAATTAGATTAGTGCCTTATCAATTGGCTGATTAATGGAGTCTCTTTTGTAAGAGCTAGGGTTTGTTACTTCTCTATCGGTGTAATCCCTTTTACTCCCTAGAGAAAACAAAACCTAGCAAGGTATACAAGGGTGTAATCTCTTTTACTCCTTATAGCAACCTTAGCAAAATGGCTTATTCAATGACAATAATGATAGATCTTGGTGGAGGGTGTATGCCATTATACTCCTCCAAGGGTTTAGACTAAAACAACCTTGAAACAAGTAGAAATAACACAATATGTAGAAAATTCCTTATCAATTCCAAGAGATAACAAGATAAACCCTTATTTACCAAGAATGCTCTATCACAATAGCAAAGAGACAAGCAACAATATATAGTGCCTTAGTTTCTTCCTCCAATAGACAAGTAAAGCATCCACATAGCACATGAGAGAGATAAAGTGATTTTCCCAAGTAGGGAGAAAATTTCAGCCAAGAGTATGTAATACTCAAGTGAGTTGTGTTATTAAAATTAAATGACAAGACCTTTATTTATACAAGGTTTTGTTAAAGCAATTTGTCCACTTTTGAAAATTCAATCAAAATCTATGGAGGTCGACCTCCTCTATTTTCCTTTTACAACTTAAAATTTAAAAATTACATGAAATAAACCCTTAGGAAGGGTGACGTCGCACCCTAAAGGGTGATGCTAGGCCTCCAAGAGAGACGATTTTCCTTAGGATGAATATATTTCGGCCTCCAAAGTTCATGTGTCACCTCACCATGTGATAAAGTGTCAAGAAATTCATTTCTCTCCATCAAACCAAACCACATCACCATCACACATTAAAACCCCCATAAAAAACCCTAAGCCCATGTGACGTATAGGGACTAGAAGATGATGCCTTAGGCCTCACAAGGCCAACGTTGGGGTGAAAGGGGTTGTAATATGATCATCTCATGGTCCCTGAGTGCCTCCAAAGGAAACATTCATCCTCCCATGTGTCCAATGAGAGGGGGCACAATATGTGGGCTTCATGCCTCTATGAAGGTCCAAGTAACCTTGTGCCTCCACGGAAGACTTTCACCTGGAAAGGCCCTGCAAAGACAGATAAATTCACCCTCCAAGGGCCCACAAGTCACAAGTATCATGCCAAGAAATCCATATCTAATAAAAGAACCACCCAAATATGTGCATCAAATCCCCCCTTTTCAAAATAAAAAGATTCTCAAAGACCTTATACAACTTGCCAAATTTAAGTATGGGAAGGTTGTCATGGTGACTGATTGGGTAGATCATTCCCTAATTCAAGGAGTGTTTCCCAATAGGACCCTCTCTAATTCATGTAAAGAGTATGAGGTGGATGGGGGTGTGACTTCTGGGCATGGGGTTTCTTGACATACAAGGGATTGTATTGTCTCATTTATGGGTGCCTCTATAGAGGGTGTGCTTGCTCTTAAGTTACCAACTATTTAGGTGTTATTTTTCCCAAACCACTTTTTAGCCATCTTTTCAATCCCTGCTTTCATTTATTTGTAATTTTTTATTCCTCTTTATAAGGTTTTCGAGCTTTAGCATTTGTAATTTTGGACCGGGGCGGGCACTGAGTAGGTAGAGATCAAGTTGGACCAACTTTTGATGGTCCTCATTTGTTGTGTTCACTTTCTTTTCAACATTAGTTTCTTATTCTTTTATAGTAGTTTCAATCTACCTCCATGCCTTAATCTCTTTCTTCCCATGAAATGAGGTACAAGCCCTTCTTAGGTCAATATGCTTGAAAACCCAAAAGATGAGGAAAAAAAAGGGAAGAAGTATAGAAAGTGACAAGTATGTGTGGGAGTGGTATGATGACCTTTCGAGGAAAACACCTAGTAGAAACCCTTTTCTTGAGGGTGACCACTTACTAGGACAATGTGTCAACCACCAAGGTGAAATGAGGCAAAAGGCATAATTTCCAAGCAAACAATTTCAAAATTAAGATAGGACCCTTTGCAACATTTTCAAATGCTTCATTTATTAGAATGACACTTACCACAACAATGGACTCATTGCCTCATGGAGCAAGACCTGTTATCCTTTGTGATCCAATTTGGTGTGGTGGACGCTACATCCATCAATCGAATGGTGACATGTGGTAAGATAGGGGCCTCTTCCTGCTCATTTGCTTCTCGGTACTCCATGTTTGCAACCTAGGGGCATCGAGACATCATCTCTTTGTTACCCGTATGAATAGGGGGTAACAAAACCCAAAGTTAATTTTTGGGTCAATAAAAACTTATCACACAAATTTATTATTTCCATTACATTTAACACTCTTAGCAGCACATAGTAGTTTTAGTTAGAGTTGCGAGCAATAACATTATTTAATATTGCAAAGACACTTGCATTTTATTTTATTATCTTCACTTGTAGAATAAAATCCAATAAAGTAGCATGTGATTTGAAGCACCATAGAAGAGAATCGTGAGGACTCAAACAAATAAATGGCCAAACCCTAGAGCATGTAACATGGCTACAATGAAAGGCCACTCCACATGTTCATATGAATTTGCAAAGTAATTTTTAATGAAAAATGCCTTCAACCCTAGGAATTTTTCCCATTCCATAACTTCTAAAACAACCACAACATTATCAAATAAATATTTTCCTCTAACGAAACCCATTTTCTCCAGTCTAATGATTTGTGGCAAGATATAGTGAATTTGCAAAGAAAAATATTTGACTATAACCTTGCAAGAGACATTGAGGAGGGTTATCAGTCTCGAGTTGGTAATCGACTCTAGGTCACCTACTTTAGGAGTAAACTTAATGAAGTTTATGTTAATGAGAGACCTTGAACAAATTTTATAAACCACACCCCTTTTATAAACAGAGAAGGTTATGCCCAACAAAATCCCATGTGGCCCTAAAAACTTCACATAGGTACATATCCAAATAGACTAACATGTCGTTGACCATTGCTATATGGGATTATCTCAACTTTGGAAGAGTTAAATCCTAGTGGAACATTCTTTCTTATTCTAAAGACACATTTTGAGGGATAAGATCCATGTAGCTCTGTATGGTCGCCCTATGATCATCAATCATACCTTGAGATAGAAAAAAAAAATGATAGTGGTTAACAAATTCAAGTTCAATGCCCTCATGGTTGGTTACCCATCAATCCAAAGTCTTTAGGGATCTTATCTTTCAAAGGCCTCCTTTCTATTAAGAGATTTAATAAAAACATTTATGGGTTGGTCCCCAATTTTGATCTAGTGGATCTCAGAATAAATTTGTGCTCTTGGGGCTTACCAAATCATCCACTTTCAAGAATTATCTAAGCTTAATGATACACATTTCATTAGGAACGAGGTGAAACAACACACAATATTGTAGAGAGAATACAATATATAATATTCAAAGAAGATTATTACAATGAAAACCAAATTCTATTATTGAATCAATGATGAAAAGCATTGCAATGTGCATAACAATACATGAGGAATAAAGTGGTCATATCGTATCTCTAAGAAGATATGTGGCAATTATGCTCATTCTCAAGAAAACCCATATCAAAAGGTTGAAAATTTATTTTATAATAATTCCAAAAACATAAGATTATAAAACTCTAATATGTAAGAATCATAACCCTAACATGAAGTTAGTGTTGAGTGAGAAATCTCAACTAGCCAAATATGATTTGTTCAAAAAAAGAAGGGAGTCTTGTCAAGATCATAACTTTTCATCTCATGCTCCTTTTCGAGTGTTCTTTATGTTGTTGGAAATAAAATTAGTATATTGAATCAGGTCCCCAACTATTGGGCATAAAACCCTAAAACAATCCATGGGAAGGTCCACAAAAATGCATTGAAATTTTAGAACGAAAAAAATGCCAATATCAGAACCATTTCTAAGATGGCCCTAGATAGCCACCTAGGTCATTGGAAACTTTGTCTTGCATTGCTTCATATGGTGTGAACTACAACGACAAGAAACTTTTTGGAACTCATCTTTGGTTTATTTATGGCATGAACATTTCAAGATCTCTATCTTCTAGAAAAACCCTCATAGGAATGTCATACTTAGCTAATGGCATCATTCCACCACCCAATCCATCAATCTTCCCCTCATGGCCCGGACTACAATTTAAAATTTGTCTTAACATTTTGTATACACACTAGGTGTTGTAAATATGAGACATTAATAGGTATATGGGCTTTGGTGGCCACTCACTAGGATATGGTGAAATAATGGGTTTATGTGATGCAGGAGCATCGCCAACAAAGCACAAGTGGAAGACAGTTGGGCGCACTAGCGGGTATTTTTAAATATTTTGAATTCCAAAGTTGGCGTATTAATGTAATTTCTGAAGAAAAAAAAAATTGATTTATGAACGTCTTTAATGATCAGAGGCTGAGCCATCGGATAAGATCAATGGGGGAATGTATTTTGGATTTAATGTGTAGGATTGTAGTACAGATCTAGAGATTTCGCTCTTATCTATCTGACTAACATATTTATTGTAATAAATGTTAAGTAGTTGAGAGTTTTTGTTTCGATAGGATAGTTGTAGAGTAGTTGGAGGGAAGAGATCGAAGAGTCCTCTTGTACAAATCTTTTTATCGTTGCCGAGAAGAGGTTATTGAATCTATTGCATAGATTTCCATTACAATTGTTGTTGTTGGCACTCTAATTATCTAGAGCCATAGCCATTGTAACAAGGATTTGAGAGCTATCGAGAAGCAGTGAATGTATGTATGTAATTTTCAGTTGAATGAATCTAGCAGAGGAACATTGTCCCAAATGTATGGTGTTTATGTGTCTATCTGAATGAGCGAGATGTATGAATCAATGAGATTTTAAATAAGTTTCAGTTTTTTCTCTTCTACAAGCGAGTGCAAGGAGTGCATAGTGTCCACAAGGAGTGCGTTGACAGAGTCTGTTTCGAATCGTAAGCTCAGAAGAGATAGCATGAACTTATATGTGCAAGGAGTTCATATATGTCCACAAGGAGTGCATGACAGAGTTTCATACTCGTAAGCTCAGATAGTGTAGCGTGACTTAATCAGGGGGGGGGTGGTTGAAGAACAGTCACAAAGAGTGAAAAATCATCCACAAAGAAGTTGAGTGTAGAAAAGAATCTGTTGCAAGGCGTGCATAGGTCAAGATTTCGACTAAGTGATGAAGAGAGTGTTCTAAAGGACAAATAAGATCGAGGAAGCTAAGCAGAGGAGGGAGAGCGACAGGAAATCTTCGAAGAGGATAATCCTTTTAGGTTTCGCAAAATTTACGAACGAGATCTGTTCCAGAGAGAGGTGGGTCATTCCAGACTGTCATATCTGGGAGAACAACGTGGAGGTTGGTCATAAGGTTTTTCGTCAATTCGTAGTTCATAAAGTTTGAAGGCGTTGCAAAGGAAGAGTCACGAACTCGTGGAGTCGTGAAGTAATCGCAATCATTGGTCGTGCAAAGGACGCGTGGCAGCGGATTGGGAAATCTGGAAGTTGAAAGTTTGAAGGGTTGTATGCAAGGTGAACAGGATTTTCGCAAAATCCGTGAAACCCAAGATATCCTTGGGCCATCATAATTAAAGGAGGAACATGGCATGAGGACCGGATTTTGGAAGAGAACGCTTCAGAGAGTCTCAGAGCAAGAGATCAAGATATCCCCAAAGCCCAAAGTTGTGAAGGGATAGATCCACGATCATAACTCGTGGTAACTTATAAGAACAAGGACTTGTGTATAGCAATTTTAGGTATCCACAGGGACTTGAAGAGTCAATCTGACTCAGGAGTTAGAACATCCAAGACCGGGAGGTCGTGTAGTCCCAAGAGGAGAAAAGGGGGGGTTGCACTATTATGGTAAAAAAAATAGTATGTCCCGCCAATAGTTACATTGTTATACTCCCTCCACATTCCACAAAGAAGGTATTATGTTCCCAAAGCATAAATTTGTTAATACACTTCATAACTCATTCAATCTAGCCATGATATTTTGAACCATAACTTATAAGAGTATGACTCCATATACGTTTTGGGATCATAGAGGCCAAGTCTAGCCTTAAGACCATTCCAAGTTGTTTGCTCCCATTCCAAGTTGTATGCTCTCTCTAAGGTATGTAGACAAAGATAACCCCATTATAATCATAATGGTACTCCACATTGATGAAGTCTCCGTACAACAACCAATCAACTTCTAGGAGTTATTTAGCTAACCAATCCCACATCACTAAGCTCTACACTTATTCATTTGGATAATAAAAGTTGGAAAGGAAGAGCACTATGAAATCCAGATTCATAAGCACCCACACCACTTTATTGGACAAATATATCCCATGATCAATTATTCAAAATTAGAATTTATGTGAGATTAGGGTGGCCAACCCCCTCTACCTTCTCATTCAAAGTATGAAATAAAGTGGCACTAGTAAAAATATAGTGCAATGTTGTTCTCAATTTAAAACCATTCATTTTCTTTTCATGTAGACATAGAGAATCTGACTATGAAACCAATGAACGAAATCTATGAACCATGGAATTGTTGATTGGATCTATAAGACCCCACACATTCCATAATACAACCTTCATTAGGAACATTTCACAAACATGGCCATCTCCTTACCATCCTTACCAATTATATATTGATAAGGATTTGGATTCACAACATCTTTCTTCTCAAGTGCATGCATTATTTGTGGCCTATGCATCCAACCTTGGAGRAGGATATTGATCCCTTCAACTACCCCCCAACACGAGGAATTATCCTAAGAGGAGCCATCAAGTCGTTATCAATAATTATATATKCACTCTTGGATTYAGCCAACCYAGAAACAACCATGCTTTTYKATGCATTCYTGGAATTCAAAATCCYTTTGTCGTCCTTTTTTACCACACAAATCCAACCTTCACAATCGATAGAGGCTAAGGCCTTTTGAACATGATTAACAATGGTAGAAATTGAAGGATTTCCAAATATGTCACCCTTGGATAGCAAGGGGAAATACCTAATGTTATGGTCAAGACTCTAGCATCACAAATGCGTATTTAGATAGTTAATATATCTTACAACTTAATAGATCAATTTTTGTTTGACTTGAATAAGAACTTGTTCATCAAGGTGTTCAGAAACGTTAACTCAAATACATATGCGCTTCTAAAGGAAAGGGTCAAATATTGAGATGTTGGGGTCATGGAAAATGAATTTCCCAAGAGAAGCTAAAATATGCTTAAGGACATCCCATTATTACATGGGGAGGCTTGAGAAATCGGCCTAGAGGGTATGATAAAATTGGGAAACTTCATCGATCAAGAAGTTTGCATACCACTTGGATAAAACCATAATGGTAACATCGCACATCTAGGGGGCATTCTTGACCACCTCAAGGAATGACGTTCTTCCTTGAATACAAACTAAAAGAGCCCATTTTTAGGCTCCTAGTAGTCATGAAAATCCAGTCATAGTGTTCCCAAGTTCCCTTAACCTAGGCTAATGATAGAATCAAAAGGGACTCTATTTACAAAGTAAACCTAATAAGGTTCAATGCTTAAGGCCATCCCTGTAGAGTGTGTAGAATATTATCAAGCGTTGGGGTTTGACATATATGTTGTCATCTTTTTTATACAAATGAATTTATATATCATAAATCTCACAAATGCACCATTATTCAGTACCTCCTTGGGCATTATCTGTGTATTGATTGTTATAGTTTTTATGTTCAATAAAATTATAATGGTATCGCCTTCGATTTCGATCACAATAATGTAATTCTCAATATCATACCAAAAAAGGAGTTATATATGTGTTCATTGATTAATATCTTGAAACACACACACACACACACACACACACACACACACACAGGAACACGTATGTATGTACATATATATACATAGTACATACATGTGTGTGTGTGTGTGTGCACGCACGTGCACACGTGTGCATGTGTGTGTACATTGTCCATGTGTCGATTGATTAACTTTATCTTGAATACAATGTTAAAAAATATATTGTGTGTGTGTGATCTCAAACAATAGATTTTATGACATTGATCCATATTAAGGTGTGTGTGTGAAGCATTGTTCCTACATCAATCAATATATTTTATTTCAATATCTTATTGAATGAAATAGTTTGTGATAATTAAATGACAGAAAGAGGTTTAACCATATATGGAATGATATATGATACCAATCGAGTTAGGATTATTAGAGATTGGTTTAGATCTATGTATCCAACAGTATATCATGCTATGTCACTTTACATATGTTTCTATGCAGAATTCTTTGATTCATATTGCTTGACTATGTTTTTTTTTATAAACTATCTAATTATATTAACAAAGATACAGAGTTACATCATCAAAATTACAAAGGATTGACTATCAGCCATCTTTCTAAGAGATTTGAAAGTTAAAAGACTTGCATAATATTTCGAACTAGACCTAAAATTTCTCTGCTTGTAGCTTTTGTAGAAGGGATTCAAAATACTGAAAAGATGGTTACAAAAATCAAACATAAATACTAAGAGAGAAATTATCTAGTAGGATTAGCAGGAGGAGGGTCCTCATGCTCTTCTAGCATATGGCAATTGTCTGCAGTAGAATCACCAAAATGGATTCCAAAATGAGTTGAAATAA
>SNQJ01S0029171.1:0-10483 GCA_010110895.2 Picea sitchensis
TCTACATTTTCCATGTTGATATATAATCCTTTGATCTCATCTCCATGACTATAATATCCTTGGGCATCCTCCATATCTCTAGACCCCATGTAGGAAACAAATTTGTTTCATGTACCTATAATTCTGTAAAAAAAAGTGCAGGCAACAATTTATGTTAGATTTAGTGATCCGAAAAATCCTTAGATGTTATTTAATAATTAGTACACATGAAAATATATTTGATCTTAGAAATAATAATGATCGCTTGATTGTTTTCAATATATATATGAATTAACTTATATATCCAAGTACACTTTAATGATAAACAACTTGCAATTAACTGAGCGAAAAATAGAACAACAATAACGATATCACATACACAAGTTTGTTAACGAAGTTCACCCAATTTGGGCTATGTCTTCGAGTCCACTTCCAATAGATACCTATTTATTAATGATCAAATGATTTTTTTTTACAATGACCTTTTTACATGTTGCTCAAACTCAGAAATAGAGTGTACCATTGAATTCCCTGTGAAATTTCGATAAAAATGAGTAGAAAGTTCATTAAATTCCATCAACGAACTTATTGGAACGCATTACAGTGAAATCCCAAGGTCTTGATACCTCTGTCATGAACCTCGAGACTATCCATACTCTGCAATGATTGTTCGTCCTTTCCTCGGTCCGTGCACCCATTAAATAAGGGTCATGCTTAAACCACCACTTGAAATTTTGGGCCACCATTTAATATTTTGTTTGGGGAATTTCGTAATGGAACACACCTTTGGAATGATGGTTAAATCATTGGTTCATTATTTGGTAGGTCATAGGGTCAAACCCTGTCGACCATGCCATATTTTATGATAAGTGGTTACAACTATATATTAATATAGTATGGGTTTTAATCCAATGTTTAAAACCTCCCGCAAAATTTGGCATAAGACATGACTATATTGTTTGTTATATATATCATGTGACCGCATACCTTTTTCCACCAACAATACAATACAACAACTTCAAATTTATATAGTTCTATATTCAATTAAGAATCAATGCGATGGTGCAACAGTAAGGTTGTTGGGTTGTTGTGTGGGAGACCTGGGTTCAATCCTCCGAACTCCCAACAAAATTTTAACCAACCTAATCCATAAATGGATAATGGGAGGCTGCCAAAAAGGTAGCCCCTCATTGGTCTATCTTCAGCACGTGCCAATGCATAATTAGTCCACCTGTACCATATGGTCATCGAGTCACCTACTAGATCAGACGTACGATGTGCCACATGGAACCTTGGGGTATTTCCATGTTGGCACCATATGGTTGTATGGTCGTTCCATGTGTCACCCTTGCATTCATGACATATGTCACCTTGACCCCTTTAACTTTGACTTTTTGTTTGGTTTGACTTGAACTTTGACCGACCATATATTCTGCATAGGAACTCTATTTGAGGCAATTTTTTCACCATTGAAAAGATATCATCGAGCTCTACGTATTGTTGTTTTTTTCAAGAACATTTGATATGATCAAAGTTTAAGCATTTATGAACCCTTCTAGACCTTTGTGAGCATTCTAGATCCTCCTGGACCTTTGTGAGTGTTCTTGGATCATTCCTCCCCATTGGAATCCTTTTGGACCACCAAAAATTTTGATTACTCAGTAACTAAGTGAGGGTAAAGCTCCCTCACCCTTCCGATCTCCATATATTTTTCTCTACTTGGTTTTACCCCTTTAAGACTAACTCGAAGATATTCCACATCACTTCGCTATGAATTCCTGATTCTTTTGTCGAGAATAACATCTTCTTGTAGCTCATCTAAATATTCTGGAGCAAAATCATCAACTGCGGGAACCTGAATACTTTCATCTTCACCCATAATCATAGGAGGCTCATAAAGCTTCAAATGATCAACAATTACCACTGAATACATGTGCATGTAGGTTGGTAGATCTAAACGAGAGGCATTAGTACCAATATTTTCCAAGATATTGAATGAACCATATCAGATTGGTCTTATATTTTTACCTTCACCCTTCATTCTATGTTTGTTGATATGTAACCATACTTGATCATCGACTTGAAACTGATGATCAACTCGATGTTCATCATGCCTCTCCTTGTACTTGACTTGGCTCTTATCCAATTTTTCTTGTACTACTTGATGTACCTGATGGATTCTATGAATGACCTTTTTAGCTTTATCTATATCATCATGTCCATCCTCTTTACTTGCTTCTCCAAGAGAAAATTCCATAGGTGATTTAGGAAAGTACCCCAAACATACTTCAAAAGGACTTTTATGAGTAGATGAATGCATGGCATGATTATAGGCATGTTGTACATAAGGAAACCGTTCATCCCAAATCTTAGGATGCTTGTTGCAATATCCTCAAAGTAGATGTACCATTCTTCTGTTTACCACCTTTGTCTATCTCCATCTGTCTGTGGATGAAAATTTGTGCTCTTATTTAGCTTAGTGTCCATCAGCTCCCATAAAATAGACCAAATATTTCCCAAAAAGCGAGAGTCTCGATTTGATATAATAGATGCAGGAAGCCCAAAATGAACCCATACATTAGCGAAGAACATATGTGTTGTTTGTTCAATTGTGACATGTTTTTTGCATGGAATTAAAATACACATCTTACTGAATCTATCCAAAACAACATATAAATAATCATGACTTGTCTTGGACATTATAAATCCCCCTACACAATCGATGGAGATACTTTCCCATGGTTGATAAGGTACTAGAAGTGGTGTATATAATCCCAACTTTTTGTTGCTAGGATTACTTGTGGCACACATAACACACCCTTTTACATACTTATGAACTACCTCATTCATTCAAGGACAATAAAAATATCTCTGCAACTATGGTACTATCTTACCAACCCAAAAAATTCCAAAAATGAGAGATGTATGAGCTTCCTTAATTACATTTATTCTTTCATCCTTGGGTATACAAAGATTTCCAAGATGATATAATAAATTGTCATGCACATGATAATCTAACTCCTGATTTCCATGAATCAAATCTATATATACATCTTTAAAATCATCATCCCTAGCATATTGTTCAACGTAACTTTCATGAGCTAAAAGATTATACCTTAATACTATATATGCATTGATAACTGGTCTTGACAACATATCTACAATCTTGTTATGAATACCTTTCATATACTTGATTACCAAATGAAATTGTTGTAATAAACCCATCCACTTGAAATGTTGTGACTGTTATAGCTTGGTCTGTGACTGCAAATATTGTAATGGTTGGTGATTTGTATGAATTATTTTCTCTTTTCCCATTAAGTAATGCTTCCATTTTCACTCTTTGTACCAATTCATACAATTCCTTATCATATGTTGGATAGTTAATCACAACTTGAGTAAAAGTTTCAGAATGATAACATATAGGTTTACTCTGTTGCATCAAGACTGCTCCCGTGGCATATCCTCTTGCATAGGTTTGAATCTCAAATGGATATTTCAAATTTGGCAAAGCAAAAACCGGTGCGGTGCTTATATTTCTCTTCAATGTCTCAAAGTATTTATGTTGCTTGCCTCCCCATTGAAAGACTTGTTTTACACTTGTTAATGCATGCAAAGGAGCTGCTATGAAAGAGAAATTAGCAATGAATTTCCTCCAATATTGTACTGGTCCAAAGAAGCTCTTGACTTCTGTGGAAGTAGTTGGCTTGGGATATTTCACAATAACTTATGATTTTGCAAGATCCATCTTTAGATGACAATTCCCTAGAATGTAACCCAAATATAGTAGAGAATTTTTTCCAAATTCACCTTTAGACAATTTAATATACAACTTCTCCTTCTTCAACAATTATAATACTATGTTGACATGCATTATATGATCTTCCCATAATCGACTAAAGATCAATATTTCATTGTTATCACTGAAAAATCGTCCACAAAATTGCACACAATGGTTGAAGAAAGACATCAATGCCAACAACAATTAGTCCACCCAGAGCACCAAAATCCATCAAAAAGGAAAAAACTATATACTTGGTTCAAAAATCAAAGTGTGAAAATTCACCAAAGGAAGCGTGCGCACAGTGCGCATGCTAACATAGCCCTTTGCATGCATTGTTCGCAAGATGCAAAACTATCTATGAGAAAATTCATGCACTTATCATGAACGACGCATTTATGAATCTTGTCGGCCTCTCAAACACTTCTAGTTCGACCCCCAACACGATTTAACACTCAGATCTGAGTGAAATCTAGCTTGGAGGTTGGTCAAGGGCTAGGAAGTGCCCTAAAAGGCCCCTTGTTCACACTATGAACCAGTTGTATCTTGCTATGAATGGACACTATAAATATGTGCCATGGGTGTGCTAGAAAAATAAGAACTTCAAGGTATTGTTATGCTACAAGAATTCTTCTTTGAGAATCATCTTTTCTCTTTGAATCATTCAAGCACTATAGCAAGGGCCATTCCACTCACCTCTTGAGAGGATCGGCATTGTGTTTCTTCATCATTATCACTTGCCATTGCATGAAGAGAAGAGCTCTCTATTAGGGAACTCAAGAGCCCTCCCAAGGAGGAAGAGGGGATTCATAAGTCCCTACCTTTCTCTATGGTGTTTAGCCTATCAATATATTGATCCATTGGTAGCTATATATTGGTCATTTTTTGCTTTTCATGGTTCTAGTTCTTGCAAGCTTCTCTAACATTTATTTCTTTGTTGTTTTTAGTTTTATTTCCTTGTTTCATGTGTATTTGGTTATTTAATCAACTCACAAACCTCTATCTTGTTTAGTTGACTTAACTAAGCATGGAAGTGTTGTGTTTTTGCTCACCCATATGACAAAACCAGCACAACATATTGACAACCATACTGGGGATCTATATCAAATTCCTCCCTATTCAAGTCTTGAGAGCACTTCTTTATAATTGTTTTGATATGCAGGTACCAAAATCGACCTAGTCCATCCTTCCAAAGTCAAAATTCAGAGCCAAGGAAAGAGAATTTCACTTGGAAATTTATTTCTCGACGCGTGACAGGAAGTGCGCGACTTTCAAGAAACACAGATGCGCACTTTGTGCACTGTGCGTGTGGAAGCCTTTATTACTCTATGCATTCTACGCCCTCTACATGCCTGCCAGAACTATAACCCACACATTATTTCATTTTTTGCAAATTGTAAGGGTTTTTTGAGTGGTTTGAGGGCCCCTAGCCTTCAGATTTTAATTTCCCGCACTTTTTAAAGAAACCACACTTCACTTAGAGTCCTTCCTCACAAGAAAGGTTAGCTAACATAAGCACATAAGGGTAAAAAGAATCACTATTCTTCTCTTTTCTTTGTTGCCACATGGATGGCTCATTTGGCATTTAAAATTTTGAGTTGAAGTTTTTTCCTTTTCAAACACAATCAATTAATTTGGGACCAGAAATCAATTTTAATCCTCAAAGTATGCTCTTCCCCCACACCCAAGTGTGATGTCGAGAATAAAAAAAGGTGGCTGAAAGGAAATTTCATCTCCTTTAAAAAATCATTAGGAGAGGACAAAGCCCCCCTAGGGTACCTCATAGTTTTGGAAATCATCTTAAAGCTTTGTAAGGGCCCACACATGCCCACATGTTTGCAATCTTAGGATAGTTTCTAAAAGCTTTCTTAGTCTAGAAAACACTCTAGGAAAGTTTAAAAGATCAAGTAACTGGCCCATACATGCCCACATGTCTACAAATTCTAGGATAGTTTCAAAAGCTTTCTTAGTATAGACAACATTCTAGGGAATCTAAAGAATCAAGTAAGGACCCATATGTCCACATTGCTAGTTATTTAGGGATTTAAATATTTTGCAAGGTTGTACCAAAGAAAGAAGGTTGTACCAAAGGACCATAGGAAGTCCACATGTTGCAATCTTACACTTAAGTTATTAAAAAAAAATTGCACACTTTTCACTTTCTTGCACACAAAGAAACTCATCACACACATAATTTCTATTAGAATAGTGGAGGTCAAAGTAGGATTTCTTCAAAGGAATTATGAAATATTTGACTACTTCTTTAGAAATTGTCCACACCAATTTAATTCAAACGAGGTTGGTCCATGACCCCAATCTCTCAGCCCACCACATCTACAAATTTTCTAAGAACGCATTAAATTTTCCTCCACGAGAGGTGCCAAAAGAAACTTTTTGGTCTAGGTAGGATCTCGGGGGTAGGCATCCAAATACCCCCCCATTATCAGGTTCTCACATTTTGAAACAATAGAAGTTGAGAATAGGGATCGTTCAAATTATCCAAGTCAAGTGTTCCTATACCATAAGGAGGGAGATACACATGAAGGGTCGAAGGCCAAGGTCCAGTTGTTTTATGCATCGCTCGATTCACCCAAATCTTGTGAGGGTATTCAACCCGTGACCCATTTTCGAGGCTGAAAATCTAAATGTCTCACTTTGACCGAGGTACGTAGAGGCCAAACTTAGGATATCTACACAGGTGGCGGTTGTGGGCTGCAATCACACCTTGATCCGATTTTGTGTGTCTATTGGGAAATATCGCCAGCTCTCTCAGGATATGCACCCTCTACCCCTCATTATAACTTATTATTTCAACCTTCACTAGTTCCTCTTCCAGTGGCTGTAGATCCCACTGTCGAGTGCTATTGGAAGGCCCAGTGCTAAATTGAGAGGAAGGATGATAAGTCTTTTAGGACACGAGGGTTTATTTTTTGTTTTTCCCCCACGAGGAAGAAATCCACCCATCCACATGCTTGTTTATTTTACAGTTGATTTATGTATGATGTTCATTTAATTACATACAATTGTGAGTTATACTATCTTGTGAAGGTCAAAAATATAAAACGCTCTTGTTCATTTATTTCTCTCTTGTCACCATTTTCACACATTCTCTTTGCTAGTCGAAACCATAGGGAAACCATAGAATCCTCGTCATTCTAGATGCTTGCAAAATCTCCCTCCTATTCTAGGAGGAGTCCCTAGTCTTTCCAACTCACCGTCTCAAACATCTCACACCCCGGTGAGTGCTACTATTTTGGGATCAACTTTACTTGGTTCCACTTTGCTTGGGTCAAATACCCAAGGCCATCCATCTATTGGCTCTCCTTCACAAGGAGGCGGGGGTCAAACTTCTTCCCAAGGAAGAAGCACAAACCCACCAAATACCTCTCAAGGGACAGGTCCATTACCTACACACACAATGGATGGAACTAATCCTCTACTAAATCCACCCATGCCATACTTGGCATCCCTCAACATTCCTGATTTAACCAAACTCACAAATGATCCCATTTTGCATGATGCCACTTGGCCCAATATGCCTACGAAATTTCCTTCAGATATTCCAAAGTTTGAAGGAAAACCAGGGGAAGATCCTGCCAACCATGTTATGACCTTCCACTTATGGTGCTCTTCAAACAACATCATGGATGATTCCATCTGCTTGAGGTTATTTCAAAGAAATCTCATGGCTTCATCAACCAAATGGTATGTGGACGAAAAATTAGGGTCCCATGTGACCTTTGAATCATTGGCCAATGCCTTTTTGTCATTTTTCCAATTACCAGTTCATCATGACATTGGTTTAGAACTTCTCTCTGAGTTCAAACAAACCACTGCTGTCCATATCGCCGAACACATCCATGAATGGCATCAACGACATAGTTTGTGTAAAGAAGAAACCACCAAGGAACAACGTCTTGATTGGTTTCTTAAATCGCTCATCCCTGTGATTGCAAAGGATGTAGCATCCACTTTTCCTTAATCAGAAGAGGAATCCATCAACAAATCCAAACAATTTTACCTCACATATTCTCAATGAGGTTACTTGTACACAATATTTGTCGATGCACCCAAACCCATACCATTTGGCTAGGACAAACCCGGGATGTCCCATGCTGCGGACCAGTTAATTGGTTCTATGACATATCTCAACCCTTACAGACACTCATCACCCACTGATGGTGCAAATCAATATCACAACCATATGGAGGGTCGTCTTATTTCCCTCCTCCCACTCACCAACATTCATATCCTATTCCTCCCTGTCATCCATTGGGGGGACCCCACCGGTACCCCAGATGCATCCGGTCTCTCAATCCAGTATGGGTCCACCCCCAACCCCTGCATATAACCCCAACAATAGTGGAAGTGATTCAACTTCCTACACACCATATGGATCATCTCCACAAAACAATACATATTTCCCATTCCTTGGTCCTCCCCAGTTGGTTTCTCCTTCACTAGGACAACCACATGCCAACGTTAATTCTTTTCAACCCTCTCCCATTCAATAGGTTCAAACTTTTCAATAGATGAACACGGAAAATCTGGCCCATCAGCCGAATAATGTCAAGAATAAAGGAAAAAATAGAAACAATAATAACCCGAGACCAAGAGGAAATAACCCCCAACAAAATCATCCCGCTGAGGGCAACCAGAATCAAGGAAACCATAACCCGGAAGGGGGAAACAATAACAATCACCCACAGCAAGGGAAAAACAATAACCTTAGAACTAAATTCCCTTATGCTCTATGTGGCAAGTATGGAAATTATACTCACCATTGGCCCCAAATTTCTGATTAAAAATGGATGAAAGAATCCATGAACACACAACGCCCTCCAACACCGCCTGCCCCTCAGCAGGCCTCACAACATTGTTTGCAACCACCACCTCCGGCCTTTTTGAAAAACTCTATTCCACACCAAGGTGCGATGAATACCCAACAAGAGATAAAATTGGCCCCACCACCAATGGGGCAATATCAAAATCTAGGTCCCAATCAACCTAGAAATACGACCAATCACAATATCCTCCTTACCAACGAAGAAGAAATTCTTCTGCAAACACATGGTCATCAATATGGCCTACCTCCTGACTCTACCCCAACCACCTCAGAAATAGCTTTAGCTATAGTAAGACAACCACTGATGATTTCCCGCCCTAACACTAAACCAAACCCTTGTATACCCTGTATGCCTTTACGACAGAATGTACCTAACCCTCATGCTAGGGAAACACATAAATATAGTCTGGTCGATGACTTAGAACAATATCCCACAGCCATTTCTGTGTTAGATGTCCTCCAAACCTTTCCATCACAACACAAATCCTTTATTTCCGCCTTCGGGGCAGTCGACCCAACTGATACTCGACTCATCACCTTTGATGTAGATAGCGGAGAACCATGTCTCCCCGCCCTGTTATCTTTTTAGATACCAGTTAAGATCCAGAACATTACAATTCATCGGTGCATCATCGATGAAGGTGCATCCACATGCATCATGTCCAAAGTAGTATGGTAGAAACTTGGCTCACCCAAGCTAGTACCATCTTCCATCACACTGAGAGATTATGACGGACGACCATCATCCCCTAAAGGACTCTTCCAAAATGTCCCTATAGAACTTGGGGGAAAAACCATATTGATTTACATTGAAGTCATCGACACCCCACTTTATTAAAATATCTTGTTCGGACGTAGCTACATGTATGCTATGAAGGAAGTAGCCTCTTTTGTGTTTCGTATGATAATGTTCCCCCATAATGGGAAAATCGTCACCATCGACCAACTTACACATTATTAGCCTAATCATTCCTCCAACATTGATAACATCCTCCCCCTGGTCTGGACTAGCTCAGATGCCTTTTCAGACATCAACATGGGTCCTGGAATATTCAAGGACCCATCCTTGTTAGGGACTTATCATGGAGCACCACCTCTCCTAAATCCTTCTATTTAAGCACAAGTGTGTGTAGTTTCCTCTAATGGAACAGATATCAAAGACAATACTCCTCTTCCTTAAACATCTCCCCACATCGAAGTACCATCAATCGAATAATCACTACCTAAGGAATTCCCTGAAAGCACCACCGCACCACTTGCCTCGGATTTTACCTCCCTCCAGGGGAAAATCTCGGTTTGGGAGACAGTCCCCCAAGCTGGTACCCAAATCCCATTTTTCTACCCCCCACCTGGAGTCCAAGCATTCCAGGTAGTTTCTACTCTTACCCTTCCCAACATGGTGCTCGCCATCCCTGTATGGTATCTCCATCCACCCGCTATGGTTCCTACACCATCTCTCCCTCCTCAGACAGATGGATTACCGATGTAGATCCCAGTACGGGCTCCTGCCACACCACCCTCACCCCAAACTGGAGGCAACACCACTACCACTGGGGGTAGAAGAAGGTAGAATGGGCCCAGCACCCCACTCCCTCCCCGATCTCAACCTCCTTGCGCACTATGCGAAAGAGAAGGACACCCCACTAACAAATGTCCTACTCTTCCCAAGTTGCGCAATCTTATCCAACTCCCTAAAGAAACCCCATTTCTTACCACTCCACCTAGTACTTCAGATGCTACTACAAAGTCCTTAACCACATGCAAGAAAGGGTTACAAACCAATTTCTCTTGTGCCATATGCTCAAAATACGACCATTACACTCATCATTGCCCAACTCTACCTCAATTCTGCCAAACATTAGCTGCACTACGCCACA
>SNQJ01S0029171.1:32821-53722 GCA_010110895.2 Picea sitchensis
TGGGATTCTCCAAGATTACACACCCAATAACATCTTTGCAAAATGAAGGAGTAAAATTTGAATGGAGCAACAAGTGTGAAGAAAATTTCTAGTGCTTAAAGGATTTATTAACCAGTTCACCTATTTTAAAAGTTGCAAATCAAGATGATGATTTTTTTGTGTGCATGGATGCATGCAAAGAGGGGTTTGGTGGATTCCTCACCCAAAATGTTCATGTAATTTGTTATGAGTCCAAAAAATTGAAGGAGCATGAAATAAAATATGTTGCACATGGCTTAGAGTTGGTGGCCATAGTACATGGTTTAAAAATATGGAGGCATTGCCTCATGGGAAGAAAATTTGAATTGAGGAGAGCCCATAGTGGTATGAAATACTTGTTTGAACAACCAACACTAGATGCCAAACAAATTACATGGCTGAAATTTCTTAGTGAATATGACTTTGACATCTAGCACAGAGAGGGAAAATAGAATAAAGTGGTTGATGCACTCAACATAAGGGTGCATGAAATGAATGCTACATACATTACTATGTACATAATAGATTAGATTTGTAACAACAAACCATCATTATATGCAAGTTAAAGAAAGTTAATATGACAATAATGTATAGTAGAAATATAAAGATTAAAAGCTAGAAGAGGATGGAATCCTCTTGTTCAGGAACATAGTTTATGTTCCTAATTCTCAATAATTGAGAAGTTTAGTTTTAAAGGAGATGCGCAATGTGCGATATGCTGGACATACAAAATACAAGAAACCTATTAGAGCTGTAAGAGACCAGTGTTTTTGTCTCGGTATGAAGAGAGATGTAACTAATTATTTGGCTAGATGCATGGAATGTCAGAAGGTAAAGGCTCAACACAGACATCCAATGCGATTAATGCAACCATTGTCCATTCCTAAATGAAAATGGAAAGTTGTTACTATTGATTTCATTACCAAAATAACCAAGACAACAAGGAAACATGATTCCATCATGGTAGTGGTGGACAAGCTTACAAAGGCTGCACATTTTGTTCCTGTAAAAGTAACTCATAAGACAACAAATATTGCAGATGTTTATATGAAAGAAATTGCTAGGCTACATGGTGTGCCTAAGGAAATAGTGTTAGACCAAGATCCTAACTTCACTTCCAATTTTTGGAAGGGGTTGTTTAAAAGATTTGGGACAAATTTGAATTTCAACACAACATATCACCCAAAGTTAGATGGGAAGACATAGAGGATTAACTAGATAATTGAAGATATGTTGAGAATGTATGTAATGGACAATCCTTCTAGGTGGGAGGATTATATCCATTTAGTTGAGTTTTCTTACAATAATGGGTATCAAGAATCATTCAAGATGAAATCATTTGAAGCATTGTATGGTAGAAAATGTAAGACACCGATGAGTTGGGATAACCTAGTAGATAGAGTTGTGAATGGGTCAGAATTGTTAAGGGAAATGGAAGAGAAGATGGTAAAGATCAAGAAAAAATTGAAATTTGCACAAGACAAGAAAAATAACTATGCCGATAAAATAAGAACACATAGAGAATTCAAAGTGAGAGAGCTTGTATTTTTACAAGTACATGCTAAAAGGAGTACGCTAAAATTGGGAAGCTGCTCAAAGTTGACAATGAGATATTGTGGGTCGTTTGAAGTCCTAGAAATAATAAGCCCAACTTCATACATGATARCATTACCTACATCCATGAGAATTCATAATGTGTTCCATGTGTCTTTATCAAAAAAGTACGTACATGATCCTAACCATGTGATTGATTGGTTTATGTTCTAGGTGGAACACGAAGGGGACTTTTGGGTGGAACTAGTATGCATCTTGGACTAGAAAGTCAAAATGCTCAGAAACAAATATATTGGATTGGTAAAGGTTTAATGTACATACTATGGTCTTGAAGACGCTACATGGGAGCACGAGGAAGCCATGCGGGAAGCATACCTGCAAATTTTTGCAAATTTTGAAGAAAAAAAAATGTACATTTGTCAATAAGTGAATGAAGACTCCATTTTGGCAGCTAGAGTTCATGGAGCCACAATTGTGAGACTCCTATCTGAATGATGTCGGATCCCATTCCTTGGGATGTGTGGGTTGAGGTGGAAAGAGAGTTGTTGGTTGGAATTGTTGCATGATTAATTAAGTTACATAAATATCAAAGTATTTTAATGTAACATTAAATATATGTCAATGTGTAAATTGTATGGTGATGTGCATTGACGAGATTGCAGTTGGTATGGGGAGGGGAATGTAACATCCCCATTTTTAATCCCCAAATTAGCAATGTAAATTGTAAATATAATGTATGGTTGTGGGCCAAACGATGTAATATGTAAATGATGTATATAGAATATAATCAATAAAAATGTATCGTTGGTCGCAAATGAACACAGAAAAAAACTTGGGGGATTAGTTTCCACAAGAGAGGGAAGGGGTCCAAGGGGGATATTCCATCCATGTTTTTTAAATACAAACCATCTTTCAAAACTATCCCTACTATGCCCTTCTATTTTTTTGTTGATTGATATAGATCCTAATCATTGAATTCATGTAAGAGGGTGGGTGTGAGAAGTCACCTCCCATATTTATTGAGAGCATGGGGGATGATTAAAATCAACTTTGGGAAAGGTGTGAGTCAAGGAAGCATGAGAGAAGAAGGAAACTCCTATGGGAAATGAGAGCATTTTTTACAGGTGGATTTTTGGACAACAAGAGTGTTATGAGTGCTAAAGCCTGAAGGAGGCCATATTGGTCGTGTATGGTAGTTTTTTTGGAGCTTTAATTTCATGGGAAGAGAGGGTGTAGGCATGTGAGTAATTTTTTGTTTAAGGAATTGTCAAGGGAATAAGTATTTTGTTTTCATGTGAATTCATGTTGCAGCTATGTATTCATGGAGTCTCCAACAAAGATATTTCCCATCCAATCTGTGTTGGAGCCCTGGAGGGAAGTGGGATAACATGAGGGACTGCGTGGCAAAGAAGGGGATCCCATTCCTTGGTTTGTGCAGGCTGAGGGGAAAAAGAGTTGGTGGATTGGAATTAGCCATAGAAGTTAGTTTTCAAGAGGGGATAGTAGTTATCCTTAAGGACCAACGTCTATTGTGGATTCATAGCCCCAACTTGGGGGTGACTTGTTCTTGAGAACTGGAACAACAAGTCTATGGTTGAGATGAACATTTGTCCTCTACAGTGGGTTTCATATTTACTAGGATAAGTGTTCTTATTTTCCATGTTTATTTATGTTAAATGATGATATAATTGTTGTGTGTTTTACTCTAAATTATTTTGGTTATTGCTTCTTGTTGTGAGTAGAATGATGCATTCAAATTCTCTGTTTATGTGTCAGAATGTTGTTGTATCTGTTTAATTGTTACTATGCACATTTAAAGTAATTGCATTTATGTTTTTAAATAGTATGGACAATTGCATGGGCTTGAATTTCATGCTATGTGTTAGTTCAACATCTAAAATTAGTATCAATTTTTTTTTATTTGGTCGTTTTAGCAGTGGCATGACCCAACTTGGGGGTTGGGTGTGTTACACTGACACAACCTACTTCTTCCAAACAACCCTCTAACTTGTTAATGTATATGACAAAAAGGGTAGAGGATTGGGGACAACCTTTCTTAACTCCTATATTACAATTAACGTCTTCCAACCAACCCTTAGTGTTCCTAAACTTGACAATAACATTCGCGTATAACCTTATTGCAACAAGTCTCAACTCGAAAGGAACTTTTAGCTATTCTAATCTATTCCAAAGGTTAATCTTGGGTACTGTGTATTTTTTTTTTCTAAAGTCAATGAAACAACAAAGGAGATTAGTTTTATTATTGTGACACTCCTCCACAATGATCCTAAGCATAAGAATGTGGTCCGCAGTTGAATGATATCTCATAAATCTATCTTGACATTTAGCTCTTTTTTGTGGCTTTTCATCCATATGCTAATATTCTTTTCCATATTAATTCCATATAACTTAGCTAAAACAGGGATAATCATAATGGTCCTTTAATTAGATGGATTGTTTTTATCCCCACTTTTAAAAATAGTTACAATGATTCTTTGATTTCAGGGTTTAGGAAAGCCCTGCTTGATTGTTAAATTGAAGAGCTTGTGGATGTGAGGGATGAAGAGAGACCCTCCAATTTTTAATATTTTTGCTTGGTAGCCTTCCATGTCCTTAGCTTTCCCTTTGGTGAAATTCTTAACCTCAAACTCTTTGTTTTCTATAGAAAAAAATTGTTCCTCTGTGGAAAGGGTTTGAATGTTGTCCACGACATAAAGGGATTTGAAAGTATTTTCAAGGTAGAAATTATAGTCCCTCAAGAGAGTCATATTTTCTTCTTTAGTTTTACGAGTCAAAATTTGCCTCCATAATTTCTTAGGATCTAGCTTATATAGGTGCAAAACTTAAAAGGTTCCCTTGTTTTCTATTTATATGTTACATTTTTTCCTTTCAATTAAGGCTTTGTACCTATTTATCTTGTTTGATTTGAAGGACTCATTGGAAGCATCCCTAATGGATTTTCCAGGAATCTTACACTATTTTATCATACCAAGGGTTGGTCATTCTATTTTCTTTTTACACAACACCTAGATAGAGAACTTGTTAATCGAATTAGATATGGTTGTTGTGAAAGTATGATAGAGGTATTCAATATTGTCCTTACTTGATATGATATTTAATTCATTATTTAAATCCTTTAAGAAAAGATCAACTTTATCTCTTCAAAGATCAAGTCCTTTTGGTTATCAAAATTCTCTTCAATGGGGATTTTGTGCATGACAACATTTAGAGTTAGGGCTAAAGGTATATGATTAGAGTTGGTCTTATGGTCTTTTAAGATACCAAAATTTACTATTTAGATGTATATCGGGATATTATATATCACATAATATACATCGTTGTTTCCAAGCCCATGAATACAAGTCATCTGGTTGGATTTCAACCACTTCATTAGAACATTGCAAATTATTAGACCTTGAGCATTGTAGAGATTGATTATCTTGTTACCAAACAAATTCTCAACCAAGTCATTAATTTTAGGACCATTGCAAATGGACTAAGTTGTTAGCATAGGTTTCAGGATATGCACTTATGGTAAGTGTATCTAGTAACTATATTATATAATTTACCCATATCTTTAATATCGCAATTAAAGTTTATTTTGGGATAATATTATTGATAAAATATAGCAATTAAAGTTTATTTTGGTAAATAGAGATTCAATTGATTAAACAATGCGATTATATCATTGATAAAATTAAAAGATATGATTAATAAGATAAGTTAATTTCTTAATCTCTTAGATATTAAGAATTTATAATTATTTTAAAAAATTATAAATTTATAAAAAATCAAATATATTAATTTTTTTTTGTTAATTTGTTCGGATCAAACCCCTACTTAGGGGCATCTAAGCCGTCAAAATCACCCTGTCTGAGCCACACCAACCCTTAACATGGTTGGATTTTTTGTCCTTGCAGGTTTCAAATGGGTTACTTTAACAACACAGAGTGGCTTAACAACACACTCTGTCACCTACTGTACTACACCTAGGGGACATTAAAAATTATTTTTTAAATAACATTTAATAAACTATAAATTTATAATTATTTTAAAATATTAAATTAAAAACAAGACATCTAGAATAAATTTACTCTAATATCACTACTTAATTTTTAATCTCGATTGAGGGTTTTTATGCTCTTTTAGTTTTTCACTGTATTGTTATTAGTTTTTAGTTGTACTATTATTTTTAGGTGTTGGCTAAAAGTTCTGTTTTCTGGGTTTTTAGATAGGAAGAAATAAATGTAGACAAAATGACTATTTTTTTTGTTGTTTAAATTGTATTTCTGAGTGTTCAAACTAAGTTTTATTTTTATATTCGAAATAAATATAAGTATTTTTTTTAGGTGAGAAAAAAATAACAAATGAGAAATGGAGTAGGCTAACTAGGGAGCAATCTTCATCTAGAGTTTCACTTTTTAGGCAAACAATTGGGCCTGAATCCAGCCAAATTTTTATAGGTACTCTGAGTTTAGTATGGATCAAAATTTCATGTATTTCAAAACCTTACTCTAGAGTTTTGCCCCATTTTAAACCAACCCAAATACTTAAAAAATCGATCAAAATTCTGGATTGACAAGAAATTTGAAATCACTGAAAAATAACTGCGAAAAAAAATATTGCTCCAAATTAACCCACTCCATGAGAAATTCCATCCAAAAAGTGGATACCCATTTATAAAATTACTCCACTATCATTATGCTCGGGACCCGCGAACCTAACATCTAGTGCATAACGATGTTTCATCCGTCCAATCGACCGAAAGGCGTGCCCTAGACGCATCTGACATTGATGGTTTTGGCAACAATGTCCTTAATTATCTGACAATCTTGAAAAAAAAATTGAGAATCTGGAAAATTTGATGGAACCTATATGCTTCTTTGTCACATGCTCACCCTGATTGCAATATCTTTAATAAAGTTAAAAACTGCAACAGCATAAACTTTGTCTTACACGGTCTATACCCACCGCTTAATCAGGAAGCTAAACCTCTCTTCACCACAAAAGAGGCAGTGACAAAGGCACCTTTCGATTCTCCGGTAGCGTTTACCCACCACTGTTTATGCTTTTGGGGATTTCCTACCGACGCCCAATCTCCATTAAATCTGTTCTTTCCCCTCTATCTGCACACTGCACACAGATGCCTCCTCCTCCTCCTCCTTTTCTCTGCTTTGCCACTAGCAACCCATGGATCTCATCAATAGAGTCATAGGCAATGCCAGAAAAGCTTTGTAGTCGTTCCAATCATCCACCTGAGTAATGATGTTATCCGAAAGGAGCAAAACCGTGACCTTCTGCTCGATACTAGTAAGATTCGCAGAAAACACCCTAAGAGACCGTCCAGAAATAGTTGCAAATTTCCGTTACAGAGGACAAACACTTCCTTGATCGCTCCCAAGCGCAACTCCTGTGTGTCTACTGCACTCTCCAGACAAATCAGAGAATGGAACTCAAGTGACCACAAGCATGGCTTCAAGATGTTCTAAACGTACCAGCCTCTGGGTTTGTAGGGTTAGTGATTAAGTATGTTGTGGGCAGCGGGAGAGGGAACGTCCGGTAATTGGAGTATATGGAGTGGCCGGCTATGGGAAAACGTCTGGTTTACACGGTTAGTACAGTATTCTATGTTTTGATTGGATTCAGAATTTCTCTGAATTGTAACAATTTAGATCCTGTATTGATGAAGGGTGGGCATTGTTTAACAAACTAAATTTCTAAAACAACCATGAGTCTAAGAATATAGATGAGTGTGGCCAGGAAATTAAGGACGAAGGCAAAGGTTTGCCATTGGCCATAAATTTCAAGCTACAACAATGAATACCTGTTTACACAATAGGTTACTTCTTTGTATATCATGAAAAACTCAGAGCTATTTTTTCCAGTGACTCTACCTTTGATCCAGAGTTCTATCAGCGATTAAGAGGGAGTTATAATGCTTTGAAAGACTTTTCTAATGACTCTACCTTTGATCTAGAGCTCTGTCAACGCCTAAAATGGAGTTACAATGCTTTGAAGGACTCGTGTGGATCGCAGAAGGGCTAGTTAAGAACAAATGGGCACCCTAGTTAGGAACAAATGGGCACCCCATTTAATGAGTATGGCTATTGGATTCACCTATTTAAAACTTTTACTAAATCTTTGTTTATTCATGCCTAAAGCTTGTTAGTGTCATAAGAGGTTCCATCAAGATATCTATTCCGTTTGAGATCTCTCCGGTTTTAGATCTGGCCTACACTGAAATAATTTCAGTCCCAACATCAGGCAATTAAGACTGCTTGAGTTTTACATGAAGTGGGCTATACAACAGGAATTTGCCTCGGGACATAACCTATGCCTATGTGAGCGCTTAAAAATGTCAAGTATCTCCGAACTTGATTGAGCAGACTGTCAGTTAGAGCAAAGTCCTCGTAAGTCAAAGTGAGCTGGCTGTAACTGTAGAATTGCCTGAAATAAGGTCAGAAATTAAAGGGGGCATGGCATTTACGGTTGTCTACACTGTATTGTGAGGACACGCAGAACGTGAAGAAGCTATAGATTTCATGTTCAGTCCGTCTAATTACACTTGCGAGTTTGAGCATCTTAAAATTGTAACATTTTATAACTGTTGGTATCTAGAAGTAGCTATCTGTTGGAGAGGTTGCCAAATTTGAATTTTCCAAAGTTGCAAGCCTGGAATAATTTGAGGGCATATGTTGCCATCCAATTTGAGCATATTATTCGGCCAAATAGATGGGTGGCTAAGCATATATTGTGAAGATATTAAAATATTCCTTGGAAACTTACCTAAGAATGGCAAATAAGTGCGTTGTTTATTTACTAAAAGTCTCAATCAATTTTCGTCATAAATGTGATAGTGATTAAATGAATGCCACAGGGCCTGAAATTTCCCTCAGAAACTATAGATTCAATGAAACACGAACTCAAGTATAATATACCAGTGTACTTAGTCCATTGATAGAGTTGGAGAGTTTTTTTGTAAGATATGTCTCTTATGCAGATTTTTGCAGACTTTGTCTCTTGGTTCTCTGTTCCTTTTGCAAATTCTTTGTACACTACTGCAGCTATGTACCATATTTGCCATTGCAGTATTTGTAGAGTTATACACTTATCTATCATATTTATTTTGCGGATTGTAATTTGTTGTTTTTAAAAAAAATAGGAATGCTCTCTCAATGACTTGATCCGTTAATTGCTCTATCATTAACAAGAAGCCCAATGTAATGATTTTCCAATGGAAATCCAATCTCCTCTGGGATTTCATTTTGTCTCGTTGGAAAGGAGGGCAGGTTTAATAATTATGTCCTATATTTTAGTGGAAACTGGAAATATTTATTACAAACACCCTGCAAAATGTATGAACGTCAAGAAGCCAAAAGCCAAAATTTGTAACGTTTGCCCATTGGAATCGCATTTCTGTAACTTCAAGAAATCCAAATTTGTAATTGTTTAACAATGGAATTCCCTTTCTTATTTGTTATGATATGTTTGCAATTTTTTACCAATGGAATTTTTTAAGAGATGAGCTACAAGTTTGATAATTGTTTTCTGTATTGAAATGGAAATGGAAAATATTTATTAAACCGGCCTCGAATGAATGGACGTCGTGTCCGGAACTGAACTTTCTCCCAATTTAAATGTCATCTACCTAAGGTTAACATGGGATCTACCTCAATGTTATCTAGATTCTCATCCCAAAGTTTTAGAACATCTTTAATGCAGTGGCCTTGTTATTTACCAGGCAAGCCCAAGAGGCTGTGTAAATTTTTGAGGTTTCAATGTTACTCTCCATACGTTACACATGACAAGCTGCTTCCCATCTTAGACGTGGCCTTGATTCCAAAGCACATACGATGTCTGTAGTTCATGGTTTATATCCTTCTATTTTCCACGGAACCTGGAACCTAAAGCTGGAATGGTTCCTCTTATAAGGTCTTCTCTCCTATAGAGGTATAATAAGGTCTTCTCTTATAGAGGTATTGTTTTACAACATTGTAAGATTATTGAATTTCATTTTCCTTCACATGGTTATCTTCTTCCATCTTTCTATTTTCATGGAACTCAGAGTATGGAACTCACTCTGAGTTGGAAAATTAATTTCCTTTAATTTTATATTGAAAATATTGTTTAAAATCAATATAAGAGTGATTTTATATTGGAATTATTGTTTAAGATCATTGGAAGATTTGTTGAATTTCATTTTCTCAACTATGATTACTTCCAAAAATATATTATTTTTGAAGTGTATTTCATAAAAACTTAAACTTAGTATACATATGTTAAAAAGAATATGTATGGTAAGAGTTCTGAACCACCAGGTTCGAATAATGTAATTTTGAAGTTTATTTCATAAAAACTTAAACTTAGAATACATATCTTAAAAGAATATGTATGGTAAGAGTTCTGAACCACGAGGGTTGACCTGGTGAATGAATATTTTGTCAACATACTTTCTAAGATTTACAAGTTAATAAATTTATGGGAATTTATAAGTTAATAAATTTAATAAAGTTATATTATTTTTTTAAAATTAAAGTTAATAAATTTAACAAAATTATATCATTTTAATTATTTTGTTAAATTAATAAGAAAAAAAATATTTTTTAAATATATATTTAAAATTTAAATTTTATATTGAAAAAATAACTTAAATTAAAACTTAAACCGTTGCAGCAAAGGTGTTTATATTGCCTCCTAAACTTGTTTAGGATTGTATGAACATATAAACGTTCTATTTGAAGAGTGGAATGATGAATTGAGTCCATATGAGAATGAGATGAAGTGGAAGATGTCAGAAAGAGTGGGTCCACTTCTGTTGGTATTTGTTGATTTCATTGGATTATACTTATTTTTGTTTTTCAATGTACTAATAAGTGGGATACATTATATGTTTATTTACATGTAGAGCATATTGTGCAAACATATATTTTCTAATCAGTTATTCATATATTAGTATTATAATGGTTATTCATATATGTTTCTTTTTAAAAATTATAGGTTCAAATCCAAAAAAGTAGAATAGAGTAGAGTATGTGAAAATTTGAATAAAATCTAAAATTTATAGTAAAATTTATTAAAAGTACTATATAAAAATGAACTCTTTATTAAATTAATCTAAAATTTTACATAATTTAGTTATAAAGAATAATGAAATTCAATAAAATAAATACAAAAATTCAATAATTTTATTATAAAAAATAATAAAATTATTTTGTTTAAAAAAGGTTTGATACAATCAAATTCCATAACAGTGAAATTTACTAAGAATACTATATAACCAATGTGAAAATGAACTCTTTATTAAATTGGAATAATAAGTAATTTGACAAGATACTTTCTGTGCAAATTTAATCAATAAAATTTATAAGTTAATAAATTTATTAAAAACACCCAACTACTTTGACAATCCACTATTTATTAAATTAAAAAGTGATAAGAAACTGAAATAAAGGTGATGTCAAATATTTATTAAAAACACCCAACTACTTTGACAATCCACTATTTATTAAATTAAAAAGTGATAAGAAACTGAAATAAAGGTGATGTCCAATATTTATTAAAAACACCCAACTACTTTGACAATCCACTATTTATTAAATTAAAAATAGATAAGAAACTGAAATAAAGGTGATGTCAAATATTTAGAGATATTTTTATAAAGAGAAAAATTGTTATTATAAAACATTATTAATATACATAATGCAAATTAATGTTTTTTTACAAAAATAAAAGCTGATTTAAATTTTGATTTATGAATACAAAGAAGTGAAATAAATGGAAATACAATAACAATTTATAAGAGATTTGATTAGAGATCAGGTATTTGTGTAATATTCACAAATTATTTATTAAGATTATTAATATAAGTTATTATTAATATGTATATATTTAAATTTATATTTAAAAAATTTATAAGAGATTTAATTAGAGATCAGGTATGTGTAATATTCACAAATTATTTATTGAAATTGTTAATATAAGTTATTATTAATATGTATATATTTAAATTTATATTAAAAAAAAAAGTTTATGAAGAAGATAATGAGAAGTTAGTGAAAGAAATACAATAATAATTTATAAGTAATGTATTTTATAAAATATAATTATATATAAATTTTAATAATTACATATAATATTTATATAATATTTGATATGTTTTTATTTTTATTTTTTAGATAATTTAAAAAGTACATATAGTTTAACTAAATAATGATAAATTTAAATTATTTATGAATAAATTTTAAGAATATTTTACTAAAGTAAATAATAATAATTACATATAACTTTATATGATTACATATCATATTTGATATATTTCTTTATTTCTTTAAATCATTTAAAAAATTAAAAATTAAAAAATTAAAATAGTTTAACTAAATAATAAATAAATTTTAAGAATATTTTATCAAAGTAAAATAATTTTATAAATTAGATAACCAACATAAATTATCTCTATATTTATTATTTTTTATAAATTAGTCTCTAATATTTATTATACATTTTCCCTAATATTTTCCTAGCCGCATCCACATTTAATACATTTTTTCTAATATTTATTATACATTTTCTCTAATATTTCTCCACCACCACCCTATCCTTTTATCTATAAATTAATCTCTAATATTTATTTTACATTTTCTCTAATATTTCCCGGGGTCCCACCCTCATATAATACATTTAATACATTTTCTCTAATATTTACTCCACCCTCATATATAATATGAGGGTAGGTGAGGGTGGAGGTGAAATAAATATTAGAGAAAATGTATGTTGGGGTAGGGGAAATATTAGAGAAAATGTATAACCAACATAAACAATGGAGATCTATATTTATTATTTATATGTTCCTTTGCATTTAAGAAAGTAGAAACAAGAATTTTACATCTAAAAGTATTTGATGTTTGTAGAAACTTAATATATCTAAACTTTAAATGGATTTAGAGTAGAGTGTGTGAATATATATACAATTTTGTTTAATATATTATTGATAATAGTACATTAACCTTAAATATTTATTATTATTATTATTTATTTATTAAATAATATTTTTATATGTATATGTTAAAAGTGCTTCTATAAATAATTAAAGACCTGTCAAAAAAATTGCTGAACATGAATGTACTAGGTGTATTGATCACTGCAAAAGGCATAACCTTAAACAATCCATTAATTTGTTTATTTAAGAGAACAAAAAAAATGTATTTAATAATATAGAATTTATATACAATTTACATGTTCTATCCATTTTATATCCTTCATTGTTATTAGCTTTAACATTGTTATTTTGTAAATGGTAGTTATATAGCTTGTCTATTTCATCAACATGGATTCTCAAACAATTTACAATTTGATGCAATTCCTATAAATAATGTCAAGACTAAGATGCATCATACCATAATAAACTACCTTTAGTTTTGTTCTTAAGTAGTTTTGAAATGTAAAGCTTGAATGCAAGAGTAACTCAACGCAATGACCACTTATTGGCTTGGAGATGATTACACTTCCAAGTTCACCAACATGGATTCCCAAACAATTTACAACTTGATGTAATTCCTATAAATAATTTCAAGACTAAGAAGCATGATACCATAATAAGCTACCTCTGGTTTCTTATTCTCAGGTAGTTTTGCATTGCAAAGCTTGGATGCAAGAGTAACTCAACTCAATGACCACTTATTGGCTTGGAGATGATTACATTGCCAAGTTCTCTTTGTCCATAACCAAATTATAATTCATTCCGACACCACTCACTAGCATGAAAGAGATGGACATTGGTTGACACATACAAGGGATGGTTTCATGAGATAATGACATGAATACAAAGAACAACATAATGCCATAAGCATTGGTCAAAACTCCATTCACCAAGTATACTTGAGATGAATTCTTGAAGGACACCAAAATCGATGAGAGGAAAAGAAAATAAACAAAAGATTGATGGTTTCCCAATGAAGATAACACTCTTAAAACTTCACATAATTGCAAGAAAGATAGTAGCCCAAAGATTCGAAGGAAGTGCCAAGTATGTATTGTCAATTCATTTAAGCCATTCAATGGCCATTTAGACAAGTCAAACATCAAGTTACGGTCAATGAAGGAAGAACCTCTAATGGTCTATGGGCATGGTGTTAAAATATTCGATGTGCTCGTTTCACCATAGACAATATCACAATATTGTCACCCAACCATAGGCACGCAGCCACCCCTCGAGCACCGTAACCTTTGACTTATAGAATGATACTGGAAGTAGTACCAGACCCAATAGATAACCAAGAGAGAGCACACCTCTCTCTCAAAGATAGTGCACCAAGTAGAAAGTCCCAAAACCATAAACCAAGACCAAGACCCAACTGCAGTCGTTGCAGTTGCACTCCTCCTCTAGACTTGTGCACCACTTATCTTGTGTGAGCTTGTGTGAGAGTGTTTGTACAAATGAGCTCAAGTGCCCTCTATTTATAGTGCTCCTTGTCACTTGTCTAGGCCGACTTCTCCTTTTGGAGAGTAATACTTTAATATTAATTCTTTTACTGAGATGAATTGTCTTCTAGGGTTTCTACACATCTGTTTAGGGTTTCTTTAGCTTCCAGAATATTCTAATATAGTCAGAGGTTACACATGGAAGTTGATACCTCCTACAACTACCATAATATCAACACCCCCTCCTAGATAGGGAGGTATTAACTGTAATGGTCTCAAACACATATACACGTAGCATCATCATAGCCACATAGGATATCTCATGATCACGAGCATCATCATCACTATCAATATCATCTGATAGCATCTTGGCATCAAAATCATCAACTACATCATCTCTCGAGGCCATACTCCATCTAAGTAATCGGGCATGATGCTAAATAAGTCATGTGTTGGACTCAACGCACTTAATAGAGGGTCTCGCATAAGTCACTCACTCAACAGAGTGATACAAGGACCATTCTTTTAATCCGGACATACGTCCTAGAAGAATGACTATCCCAACAGATGTTGAATGCCCCATAATGGCTACAAGAACCATCCTCTCCACTGTATCATCTCTAAGCCATACTAATAGGATGCAAATGCATCATATCTAAGTTGTACTGGCATGATGTGGAGTATAGTCTACATCATCTCTAAGTTCTTCGCATGATGTTGAAGCAATATATCTAAGTTGTACTAGCATGATGTGCATCATCTCTAGGAGTCGTGTTACTAGCATGGTGTCAATGCACCATCTCTAGGTTGTATTGGCATGATGCAAGTCATCTACATCATCTCACAAGTTGTACTAGCATTGATGCTACATCATATCTAAGTGCATCATCTCTAAGTTGTACTAGCATGATGCTATTGCATCATATCTAAGTTATACTAGCATGATGCGACTTAGACATATGCAACATCTCTAATATGTACTAGCATGATGCTAATCCATCATATCTGAGTTGTACTAACATGATGCGTCTCAATACATCTGTATCATATCTAAGTTGTACTAGCATGATGTTGAAGCATCATATCTAAGATGTACTAGCAAGATACATATCAACAATCTGTCAACCTGAACCATTCTCCATAGGGAGAATGTTCGTCCACCAATACACTGACCATCCATGATGCCATATATCATCACTCCCTCCCAACTGAGGAAGTTATCTCCTCCCTCTCAACCAAGGGAGCAATCTCCACGAGTCCCAACTTGTCCCTCAAGTATGCAAACTTTATCTTGGATAGAGGCTTCATCAAAATATCAATTGTCTGCTCATCGATGGAGATGTACTAGAGAATCACTTCTCCCTTCTGGACTTTATCACAAAGAAAATAGTACTTGATCTCAATGTGCTTCGACCTGTCATGGAACACGAGGTTCTTTGAAAGCTTCACACAGATCTGATTATCACAATATATCATAGACAAATCCAACACCTGATCAAATAGTCCATAAACCATCTTACGGAGCCATACTACTTTCGTACAAGCATCACAAGTTGCAATACTATGCTTCTGCAGTGCTAAGTGCAACAAAATTCTGTTTCCCGCTATACCATGATATCATGACAGATCCCAAATCGAAACATATACTAGGTGTACTCTTTCGGTCATCTGCACTCCCTGCCCAATCTGAATCAGTAAATCCATGAAGTTGTACATCATTGTTTGAGGTTGATCTAAGCCTAGGGTGACACTGTTACCAATGCTTCTCTGGTCTTATGTCACTCCTTGAAGGGTTAGTTTTTTTAAGATCGTTTTATTGAACTGATAGCATTAAAAGGTGAAGTTGAATTGTTTAAGAGGCTTGAATCCAAATTGAATTAAAGATGGATAATCAACTTATTACATTTCATGTATCATCACTTAAAGCTTCCAATACTTAAATGCAGAAATAACGGAAAGAATCATGGATATGAAATGAACAAGCACACCGAGAGATAAGAAATCACATAAAATATACAAGAAGTTAGTGTGTGATAACGGAGTTCACCCCGAATGGGCTACGTCTCCAGGATTTTCTCAACCGCTTAGCTTCTTTATTTCCTCTTTAAAAAGATGCTTCTTCTAGAATCTGTACAACTGAAAGGGATGCAGTCCCACTCCTGGTGACAACATCGAAGAGGATGTTCTTATATATAAAGAACAATTTCTCATAATGTATCGAAAAATCTCTCATGAACGTGAGGCAATCTCCATGGACAATCCATAAGCAAAACTCTCACAAACTTGCGGTGGAAGAATGAAGATTCCCATCAATATGAAGCCATGATCATCTTTAGATTTCCTATCAGATCCAAGCACAAACATAATAATCACATATGTCTCGAAATTTCGAGACTTTTGACTGAAATATTGGCTACCTTCCGAACAAGTGCCAAAACTATCTCTCCTGCACTGAACAACCTTGGTTTACATGAAAGGGTGAAGAGATGAGGTTTCCTGCATTAAAAAGGGTTTTTTTGCCATGTTGCAACTCTCCATGCTCTTTGAAACATGTAGCAAGCATACAATTTATGTAAAATCTCATAAATAAAATAACATCAAAAACACCATGCTTACATTGGGCTTTTCTGAAATAAGTATGTTTATTTTAAGCTCTGATGCGGAAATGGATCGCACTGTTGCAACCATGGCGCGAAATCGGTTAAAAATGAATATCAAATCGCCTCAAATGGAAGAAGTAATCTCCAGGCCCCTGCTCAGCTCTCTACCTCATAAAGCATGTCGGCACTTGCAATTAATTCCACTCTCTGTATGGATTTATGTGTTGACATACGGCTTGGACGCACACTCTCCTCCTCCCGAGCGATGGAATAGATTGGGTTTAAAAGTTAATTCAAAAGTGATACTAACCAAGTTCCAAACTTGGTGTAGTGGTAAATTTAGTGCAATATGGTTGGGGATACCTGGGGTCAAACCTGCGGGGTCCCCCTTTTGGCTACAAGTTATAACCATTTCACAACAACCATTTACTACACTGTTTTACACAAAAAATTTACCATATATAAACTATATGTTATATCCATATATTAACCACCAACAAAATTATCCCCAAAAATAACTTTGGCACCCCACTTGACATGACAAGTGCACAAACTGTCCCATTTAATGCTTGGTTGGGTACTTGCCGTCGATAAATGTGGAACCTTCCCCAGATTTAGAGGAGACACATCGATCCTTTAGTGGGGTCGCTATATCTTTTTGCCGGATTCCGTGGGATGTTGACTGAGATATATGGTGATTCCAAAAATGGGACCGCTGGTCGACCTGACCCTTTTTAATTTGATTTTTTTTTTTGCCAGCCCGCCTTGGGAATTTTTTGGGTGCCATGTGGCGTCCTCTGATTGGGCCACGTGGCACCCATATAATTGTTGAGCCTAGCCTAGTCAGCTGCTAAGTCATTGCCTGCATCACTGCCACGTCTAAGCCAAATGGTGCTCTGCCAAGGTGCCACGTGTCATGTTGGTATGGTGCCACTTGTCACATTTTCCTTCTGCCACGTGTCTACTCCTGGGGTGGTGCCACATGGCACAATTTTATTGGGTCGTTTGGGCTCCCCAAAGTGCCAAATTTGCATGCCACATGGAAATCTCTCATGCTTCCACATCAGCATGACATCATCTCTGCATAATCATCCACCGACGTCAGCAGTATGGATGATGATTTCATCCTTTGACTTTGACCAAGGTGACTGTCAACTTTTACCGGCTGTAAATCCTTCGTTATAGCTCCATTTGACGAGCCTCTTATGTTGTTGGAAATCTTGCGACGAGCTCTTTGACTTGGTGATGTTTTGACTTGATTATGAGAACTTTGATTTTTGACCCTTTTCTCTCCTCTTGGACCATTCTCAGTCTCCTGGAATGTTTATGGGCTTCCTAGATCATATCCTAAGCCTCCTGTATCATATCCTCCCACTGAAAGGAATTTTGGACCCCAAAAGTATTACATTATGAGATTAAAAAATGTCTCTTGGACTTACAATAGAATCCCAAACCCAAAGCTACCTCACAAAGGCGTAAACATATCATCATGTTGCATAAACGAAGTGATATTATACAAGTCATCACCTTTACGAAAGTGCCCTTCTATGGGGTCTTATAAGAAACAAGTGATTTACAATAATGTCCACTATCAACTAAGTCAAAAATCTTTTCCATTCTTTCAGTCATTAAGACGAATGGGTCCTTCTCCTTGAGTTGTCTCTTTTTCAGTAGTTGGCTTCCTTGTTGAGTTTATTCGCTAGCTGGTTCCTTCGAGGGTGTTTGCTTGACCTTCTTGTCCTTCTTGGGATGCAACTCTAGATGGAGGGTCCAACATGTGGCTTCATGGTGTCCACCTTTGTCACAATGGTTGCAATGGTCTTTCCTCTTTAAGGTTTTCTTGCTCGTCCTTTTCTCCTCATGTGGAGAAAGTCTTGTCTCCTTTTTGGTTGCCATAACTTTCCTGTACAAAGATTTTCTTTTCCAACACTAAGAAACAACATGGTTATTCATACCATAAAACGTGCATGGTTTCTTATGCCATAGTCTTTGTTTTACATTATCAATGTGTTTATAATCAAATGGAACATTAGAATACTGAGACTTTTTATATCTTGATGGGTTGTCTTTGGTGTTGGACTGGCGAGGAGAGATTGGGTTAGCCCTTCCTTTGGAGTACTCATATCCCCTTGGAGATAACTCATAATTACGATCATGAAATGATGTGCTCTGAGCCTGCACTGATTCGGTTCTGTCACTTGAAGATTCACTAGCTTCTGGGGTCTTAGAGATTTCTTCCTCTTTGGTTTTGGAGAATTCTCCAACCTCTTCTCAGACATAACCTAGCCCGGTATATCGAGGCCATTCCACCACCTCAATGGGATCCACAATTCCTGGGCCATTGGCTCCAAGGCCTCCTCCTTTATACCACATCTTCTTCATTAAATTTAAGTCGATGCGTATAGTTTGTTTTTCAAAGACTCCAAAGGGGATATCAACATCAATGAAGAAAGGAACTAAACATGGATCATTTACCAACATTATGGTCTGTGACTCTCAGTCTTCTTCCTGAAATGTTCCCAATTGTTCCTCTTGGTGAGAAGGAGAGGTAGATGAGGCTTCCAAGAAACCTCCTTGGTTCCCTGGTGCCTAGATCACCTCCTCTATCATCTGAAAATAAGAACAACCATCAACATTGTCATGATCAAATCCATAACCAGTATATCCACCATGGCCACAAGATGACCTCTTTACTTCCCTTGACATAGAACCTTCCCTAGCTTTCACCTTCATAGCTTATAGCTACAACCGCAACATCTGATTCTCTTCTTCTGCATCTTGTAGTAATGTATTCAACCCAACATTCTATGTTTGAAGGATTTGGTTTATCTCTTGTAGTTCATCAAACCACACATGCTTTGGTGTTCTCTCCATCTTCAACACCTGCAATCTTTATCAATCTTGCTCTGATACCACTTGATCTGAGCCCGAGGTGATATTGTTACAAATTCTTCTTTGGTCTTATGTCACTCCTTGAAGGGTCAGTTTTTTTAAGATCATTTTATTGAAATAATTGCATTAAAAGGTGAAGTTGAAATGTTTAAGAGGCTTGAATCCAAATTGAATTAAAGACTTGGATAATCAACTTATTACATTTCATGTATCGTCACTTAAATATTCCAATACTTAAATGCAAAAATAACGAAAAACATCATGAATATGAAATGAACAAGCACACTGAGAGATAAAAAATCACATAAAAGAGACAAGAAGTCACCATGTGATAACAAAGTTTGCCCCGTGTTATAGGATAAATCGGTATATGTGGACACTAACAGATCTCCCTAGATCCACCTAGATCTAGAACAAAATAGGACATGACATGACGCTTTCCCTAAGTTACAATCATTGAATTTGTCATTGAAGAAGGAATAAGTGACATACCTTTAGATATCGCTTCCTTATGTCTTTGTTGTCCCTGCTTCGCTTTGGTAGCCTTGTGATATCAGATCTACAACGATACAAATCGACCAAGGTGAAAACAACAATAATACATTCAATGAAGACCTAAACATGTGATCAAGGAGTCATGTAATAAAATAAAAGTGATTTTATGGGACATGGACATGCCACTGTATTATATTAAGTGAAAGTAGAAGATACAACAAGATTGCCTTGTTTTGCAAGCTTCCTTTCAGTGGTCCTTTGTTCCAACACACACACTTGCTCCAAAATTGCATGAAGAAGATCCACTATGTCTTGATGGACAAATGGAGGCCTCAAGCACCAATTCAAACATGATTCCTCACACAATTCTGAACCTATTCTTTCATCAATTCTTTCATCAATTCTCTATTCAATCTTGCTTAACCTTTTCCTTGAGAAACCTTTCATTATATAGGAGAAGGAGAGATGGTTAAAGGGATGAGGATGATCCCACTAAATCTAAGAAGTCAGTAGGATGCCAACCATGCGAATGCCAACTCATTTTCTAAAAGATCCTCTTCTAGAACCTTCGTAACCTCTTCTTCTTTTTAAGCTTTGAAGGAGGTTCACACCCTGCTTATAGAGAAACTGTGAACCCCTCGCAATCCAAGTATAGAGTAGCCTACAAGAATCATGGTTTTCGCACCCTACAATATGTGCAACCTACAAACTCATCTTAAAAATATGTTTTGTAGAAGAAGACAACAATCACTTTTCTTAGGCAAAAGGTCCTTATGAGAGCCTGAACACATAACTGTAGAGACATCACCAGAGTGACAAAAATAATGTGTAATAGAATTCCCCCCAAAGTATGAGGCTGGAACTCATGACAACCAAAATACTTTGTAAAATGCGTGTGTGTGTCAGAAACAAGGAACACACCTAA
>SNQJ01S0029171.1:55198-70997 GCA_010110895.2 Picea sitchensis
CCCCCCACCATTTCTGGCGAGTACCTATTTATTTTTACACAAGCTTGAGGAGGATAACATATGCTTGTTGATGTGAGCTCATCCTTTGGACGAGTCCCTCGGAGTATGTTTAGCGAATCCTAGGAAGGAGTGGTTCGGTCCCATAAAGGTCTTTCGATGTTTGTTTAACGAGTCCAAAGATAGAAAACTCGGGTTTTTTTCATGTTTTGAGAGTCTGAAAAATACTTAAAGAGAACTCTCCCAGTTCCTTTTTCGTAAATTAGTTCGACGAGACCAAAAAAGTGATAACCTATCACTCATCGAACGTTTTCTTCAAATATTTTTACGAGCGTGAAAAGAACAAGATCGCTTGACAATCTTTTCGTTTTTATGGAGCGTGAAAATAGCTTAAAGGATACTCCCTTATTTTCGTTGTTTTCGTTTTACCATAACGAGTACGAAAATACGACAAAAGTATACTTGGTTGCGTTCTCATGTATTTTCGAGCGCGAGAATGAACGAAGACTGAGCTCGAGGTTTTTCCTACAAAACCCTAAAAATGTATTCATACATGTGACGGATAAAAAAGGAAAAAAAATACTCGTACACCGTCGTTCAGGCTTCTAGGTCATCTATCTGCAAAAAACCATACTCACAAGGCCATTAGGGTAATAGGTTTTTAGCCAAAATAATAAAAATAATATAAAAAATCAATGAAAAATAGTAAAAAAGTGAATAAATATGGGTGAAAAGCCCTTTTTACCATTTCAATGTTACTTTGTCAAACATTTGTCCAACACACCTCTTTTTTCCCAAATTTCTTCGGTTGATTGCGGGAGGTACAAGCGGTCATTCAACAAACGGTTTCGGCCAACGAGGTAATCTCTTGATTCTTCAACTTTTTCATGGATTAATTTGATTTTTATTGGCAAATTTTAGTGTTTGAGTCCATTTTGGGGCCAGTAGGTGCACTCAAGCATTCTCACAAGTGGGCCATTCGGGGCCTGCGAGAACCTAAGGTTTTCGCAGGTGGGATTTAGTGCACCTGCGAGAATCTCGCGCTGTGTGAAAGCTTCACCTGCGAGGGCCATAAATCGGATTTTCATGTATGTTTTTTCTCAATAAAAATTTATTAAAAAGGTTAAATTGAGTTGTTAACTTCCTTCTCATGGCTCCATTGTAGGTATTGATCATCACGATGTTGGAATGGAGGGAAAGAGAACAGCAAGGGCGGTGAACTTGACAACTGTAGTGCACCAGTTATATGCACCTTCAATGACAATTAATGCACGCCGTCATCCCTACAATAAGGGATTGAAGTTGAAATCCAATAGAAATTTAGAAAAATAAAAAATTTAAATTCATTTTAATATCAAAAAAATTATTATTAAGATCTTTCTATGTTTAACTTTGGAAATGCCATGAAAATTAAAGTCAAAGAGTAAATTAATACTGAGTCAATGCCSGACTCATTGCTATAGTCCCTCAATGCCCGACTCATTATTAGAATATCCCCTCGTACGGCTACGTGGAAACGCCTCTCTCGACACACAAATGATTTTACAACCTAATTTTCATTTTAAAAAATATAGAGTAATCCTCTATTTTTCGGGTAAGTATCATAGTGATAAGGGAAGTGGAGAAGGTATCATCTACTTGATCATTTGAGCAGGCCTATTTATATAGAACTTACCCTTGAAAAATAGAGCTATTAACGAACAAAATGTTCTCATTCTTATGAGATTTATGGATTATTATAAATGGGCCAAGTTGACCAACAAAATTTTCTCATTCTTATGGGATTTATGGATTATTGTAAATGGGTCAAGTTGTTAGGAGAGGTGATAGGGTATGTACTTATGGTAAATTTATCTAGTAACTATATTATATGATTTACTAACATTTTTCATTTTGCTAAATCTAGATAAAATATTGAATTACATTAATGAAAAAATTAAAAGATAATTGGATAAGTTAATTTTTTAATGTCTTCATAATATATTATTATTTTTAAAAGTTATAAATTTGTAAAAAATATATTAAATAAATTAAAATAAATCTCTATTAAATAAAGAAAAATAAATAAAATTTCTACCAAATAAAAAAAAGAAGTGAATATCCATTTATTAAGTTACTTCAATATTATTATGCTTAGACCAGGTTTGAAATTGCACTTTTAGTTTTTTTTAGTTTTAGAAATATTTGATACTTAATAAAAAAAAAATTAAATTAAAATTGTGAGTTTGACATTAAGATTTCTAGCAAATCCTCATATTCCAACATTTTTAAAATCTATTGGCACATTAATTTTTGAAATTGTCAAATTGACTTGCTATAAATTTACGATGGCACCCACTATAAGATATGTATAGATTGTGTCCATAGTGGGTTTTTCTGCCTACTAGAGAAATCCCTTCTTTGTTGCAACTCATCATACAAATTGCAATCCTACACCATCCGCATTGAAGCCTAAAGGTTGAGAGTCACATCATGCAAATCACAATCTACCATTGTGAGTATTGAAGCCTAAAACCTAAAGAGCTTACACTCTGACATCCATAGGCCATCCATATGCTATATAAAATACCAACATATGGGGAAAGAATACTCAAATTGAAGTGTCCTTTTATTTGTTTTATTGTCAAATAGAAATAATAGAATTGACTTTTCTTGTTTATCTAGGTGAAATGAAGATTTTATGTTTGGGTTTGAGAGTTTTTATGTATTTTTTTTTAATGTTAGTAGCATAGGATATTGAAGCCTCAAGATAAAACAAGCCATGTTTAAAAGGTAAGACAAGAGGGCTTGTCTTAATCCAAACAATTAGGAGGAAGCACATGACCTCATGGCCTACTCTGGGAGATTCTAAAGAGATAATTTAGACATTCAGTGAAGATAATCACCTTGTCCCATTTTTTATTGTTGTTGTTGGACTCTCATGGCCTACTCTGGGAGATTCTAAAGAGAGAATTTAGACATTCAGTGAAGATAATCACCCTGTCCCATTTTTTATTGTTGTTGTTGGACTCTACACCTGCAAGACAAAAGTAATGAACACAGAAAAGAATGAAAACACACAACAAATGAGAACAAAGTTGAATAAGGGCAAAATGATATCTTTATTGCTCAGTCTATGGAGAATTGGTTTACACCAATCTGAATAAGCTCCTCACTTCCAAACGAATGCAATGGCAGAGGGTGTGTTGTCACAATCCAACAATCTCCACCTTGACAACAATTTCTTGATATCTTACTCAATAAATTAATCATCACCTCCAGGATAATTTCAATAAAGTATACAATCCATAGACTCTAAAAACATGAGCTACCAAAACACAAATGCCAACAAAAATGTCCCTCACATTTATATCCTGGGTATTATCATTAATAAGTCATACAATTTGATTGACTTCTACAGTTCCTTCCCATGCATACCTGTGAAATAATACTACTTTGCCATAAGTTACGCACTTGAGTTAACAAGGAGATTAGCTTGACAACTCTTTCTTCTAAAAGTGAAGTTGCCTCATCCTCTGTATATATCTGTTGCCATATAGTTGAAGCCAGTGAAAGATACCTTATAGTCTTCACTACTTTTGGACAGCAGAGTTGCAACCTGCCAATGGCAGTTCTGCTCAAATGATGGAGTCTAAAGTCGACAGAGATTCACTAAAATGAATGACCGGATGGCCGCGTGGAGATGGCGGAGATTGACAAACGTATACATGTACTAAAGCTTGGTATATTTATACTCTGGTCAAATCGCTTCGTAGTTCTGGTGTGAATGATTCCTTTAAAGCTGTCCAACAAGTGCTTTATAGTTGTGATCAAACCAGTGTTGAAAGCGAAGTACCGCCTTGCTTTTTGGGAAATGATAAGAAATAAGTATTAATTTGTTCAAAACTTTATGCTCATTCACTGTATGTTCACTTTTCCAAATTTAAATTCTCTAAAACTAAATTTCTCACGTCCTTTTTCTTAATCTAACTTCACCGACACTCGTTATCTACTGGCAAATTACGTTTTAATGATATTCCGCGAGCCACATTAACAACACTCCTTGAAAATCAAAGGAAGTTTGGGAAGGAAGATTGTGTATGTTTTGCATATTCAGAAAAGTGGAAACAAAAAAACATTTTATTTTAGAGTGTGAAGCTTTTAAAGACAGTAAGGACAGCTATGTAATTAACTTGACAGTTAGCTTTTGGGATAATTTATTCAACCAGGAAAAAGTGGAAAAATTGGAAAAGCACATCATCAAGTTAAACAAAGAAAAAGGTGAAATACATAAATCTATGTGTGAGAGGGTCTATCCCATAAACTATTGTTAACATCATGGACCTTCAAATAATTTATTTATTTCTTTGTTAATTTGTCAAAATTAAAAGGAAATATATATATAATTTTGCCACCACAGTCATCCTCTCTCTAATTATATGACAATGTGTTAAACTTCTAAAATCTTGAAACTTTTTTGATAACCTTGCACGATGATTAACCCATATTAAAACTTCAAACACCTGTCATTTATTTTTGCTACAACTGGCAAATGACTTTATTTGATGCTTTAAATTCCCACCACAAAATTTGAAAACTAAATAGAGATTGATGATTTTGGCACCAAAGTCCTTAATTAGTTGACCATGTATCCTACTTTTTTGTTACAGCCTCACCCAGATTGCAATCTCTTTAACAAAGTTAAATACTGCAACCGTATAAACTTTGTGTAACACAATTCATACTCACCACAAGGAAGCTTAAACCAATCTTCGCAACAAAAAGAGGCAGGACAGTGGCAAAGGCACCTTTCGATTCTCCAGTATACCCACTACTGTTTATGCTTTTGGGGATTTCTTACCGACGCCCGATCCACCTCCCTCTCGATTAAATCTGGTCTTTCCCCGTTATATGCACACAGATTTCCCCCCCTACTTTTTTCTGCTATGCTTTGCTCCGCGAATAGAAACCCATGGATCTTATCAATAGAGTCGTAGGCAATGCCAGAAAAGCTTTGTAGTCGTTCCGATCATCCACCTGAGTAATGATGTTATCCAGAAGGAGGATAACCGTGACCTTCTGCTCGATATGAGTAAGATCCGCAGAAAACGCCCTAGGAGACTGTCAAGAAATGGTTGTAAATTTCCTTCCCAGAGGACAAACACTTCCTTGATCGCTCCCAACCGCAACACCTGTGTCTCTACTGCACTCTGCAAATGAATCAGAGAATGGAACGCAAGTCACGACAAGCATGGCTTCAAGATGTTGGAGACGTACCAGCCTCTGGTTTTGTAGGGTCAGTGATTAAGTATGTTGTGGGCAGCTGGAGAGGAAACGTCGGGTAATTAGGATATATGGAATGGCCGGTTATGGGAAGACATCTTTGCTCAACATTTATACAACATTTACACATTACAGGGTGGCAGTGTACTTACTCCATTGAGAGGGTAATTAATATCCAGCTTGCTATGTAGTATTGAATGAGTCAGATCTTTAATCTAAATTGTTTTCAGATGGCATGGCCTATAATCCACTTATCTCAGCATTCAATGCTGCATAGAATAGAATTTGAGAGGGTAATCAATATCCAGCTTGCTATGCAGTATTGAATGAGTCAGATCTCCGATCTAAATTGCTTTTAGATGGCATGGCCTATAATCCACCTGCCTCAGCATTGAATGCTGCATAGAATAGAATAGTGAGAGAGTTTGTGTACTATGCAATATTGAATGAGTCAGATCTCCTATCTAAATTGCTTTCAGATGGCATGGCCTATAATCCACCTGCTTCAGCATTCAATACTACATAGAATAGAATAGTGAGAAAGTTTTTATATTATGCAGTATTGAATGAATCAGATCTCCGATTTAAATTGCTTTCAGATGGCATAGCCTATAATCCACCTGCCTCAGCTTTCAATACTGCATTGAATAAAATAGTGAGAGAGTTTTTGTGTAAAGTATGTTTCATGTGCAGACTTTATCTTTGCTTCTTTCCAAATTCTTTGTACATTATTGCGTTTATGTAATATATTTGCCAATGCAGTATTTGTACAGTTATATAGAATAGTGAGAGAGTTTTTGTGTAAAGTATGTCTCATGTACAGATTTTATGCAGACTTTGTGTTTGCTTCTTTGTTCCTTTTCCAAATTCTTTGTACATTATTGCAGTTATGTAATATATTTGCCAGTGCAGTATTTGTACAGTTATATACTTATAGTGTATTTTGTGGATTGTATTTCTTGTTTAAAGAAAATTAAGAAGCCCGAGAAGCTCAATGTAATGCTTTTCCAATGAAAATCCCAATTTATTTTTTGTTGTTGTTGTTGATGAAATAGAGGGCAGGTATAATAATTATGTCCTATATTTTAATGGAAATTGAAAATATTTATTAAAAACACCCTGTAAAATGTATGAACGTCAAGAAGGCAAAATTTGTAATGTTTGTCCAATGGAATCGCATTTCCACAACTTCAAGAAGTCCATATTTGTAATTTTCTCCCGTGGAACCACATTTATTCTGATATGTCATTATTTTTGTTAATAATGGCATAACTATTATTAATAGTTATTAACATGTATACATTTAACTTTATATTTTATACAAACAAAAAAGTTCATGAAAGAGATAAAGATTAGTCGGTCAATGGTGGAAGGAAGACATATAATGACAATTTGTCAGTAATTTCTTTTATAAAATAATAATTATTTATGATTTTTAATGATTATATATAAAAAATTATAAAATATAAAATAATAATTATTTATGAATTTTAATGATTATATATAATTTTTGATATTTTTTTTAATTATTTAAAAAATAAATATAGTTTAATAAAATAATGATACATGTATATTATTTTTAGTAAATTTTAAGAATATTCCACTAAAGTAATATAATTTTAAAATTAAATAATCAACATAAATTTTTTTTAACTTTATATTTATTAAGTGTATAGAAGATTAAATCATTTTGCATTTAGAAAAGTGAAAATTAGAGGTTTACATCTAAAAAGATTTTATCCCTGTAGAAACTTGATAAATTTAAACTTGAAATGGATTTAGAGTAGTGTGTATGTATTATTGATAATAATACATTAACCTTATTATTATTATTAATATGTTTTACATGCATATATTAATTAAAAGTGTTTCTAGGCACAATTAAAGATATGTCAAAAAAATGTTGAACATATTGTTTTTTTTTTAAGTAAGTATATATATAAAAAGTCTTTCAGAGCCAAAATTTACAGTATTGCCAAGTTTGTCCGAGGATTGTAGTTACTGAATTGCCTCGGATGGAAACCAATTTAGCCAGCCTTCCAAATCAAAACCCCATATTCAGATAACAATTTTAAACAACTGGAATGGAATCGCCCCGTGGGGAAACTGATTTGTCCAGGCTTCTAGACCCTCTAGGACAAACGTATGACATAAATAACGAAAATTAACTGAAAATACAGGTGGAAAAATATAAACATAACGAACAACAAGCCATGCAGTCTAACACCTGTGTAGATGTTGTAGCTAAGGAAGTCAACGTGTTGCATGCCACAATATCCAAAGTAGGCGCCTAGAGAGACGAAGCTGATCATGTTGTCGCGTCGTCCACTGGTGACATTTGGAGAGTTGGAACCAAGATCATTGTTGAGGTCGTTGGTGCACTGGGTGCCTGTTCTGTGGAGTGTCAAGAGCCATGCAGAGAGGAGAGAAGTTGCAGAATTTGCGTCCCCTTCTTGTCCATAATTTCCAAGTGACACCGCAGGTTGTCCACCTCCTTGTGAACCTCTAACACCAGGTCTTGCAAAATTGCAAGGCCTTCTTGGAATTTTGCATAGGTTGCACAATCCAAACAGGAGTGGGGTTGTTCCTAAGGTTTCTCTCAGTGGACGGAGGTGTCCTCGCGTGGAGACTAGACTAGTGGCGAGTGCACTGGTAGTGGCAAGTGAACTGGAGGTGGCGTAGGGGTTGAATTCTCGAGCAAATTGAGTGGGACGACCAAGGCAAGTTGCGAGGAAGAGGCCAAGTCCATCAATGGGCCTAGGGAAAATCTCAGTGAGTTCCCCAGGAGGTCGAATCACTCAACTTGGCAAGCCCAAGGCGAGTAAAGAGGTGGTAGGCCATTGTGGCTCTGAGAGGATTGACCAGAGGAGGAGGGCGAGGAAGGTGATGAGTTGTGCGAAGGTACAGGGGCAGGCTGAGGCTAAATGGCCATGCACGACCTGTTTTGGTACCAAGCCGAGCCTCGCTTGGATTTCCCCTGCAGTCGAGGCATGGCCGAAGAAAGGAAAAGGTGAGGAGGCACAAAGAAATGGCAAGTGTAACAAGTGAGCACCAGGGAAGGGTGCAGACTGTGGGATGGCTCTAGTGAGAAGAGAAATAAATAAAGAATATGTTGATGAGCTCCATGGTATGAATACTGCTGGAGAGGGAGGATGCACACGCACAGAGGTGACCACAGTAATGACAACTCCATAGATCGGATGAGAAGGCAGAGTAGAGCGCACTCGGAGCGTTAATGGTGCGCTGGTAAGAGTGAAGGCTTCTTAAGTTCATGGTGTGGGAAGAGGGGAGGAGCATGCGCCAGTCACGTGGTTGGTACTACGCTGGCAAGCATCATCCCCTCCATCTTGACACCTATTCCTCACTAACACCCCATCCAGGGGGAACATACTTATTGATAGTCAAATATAATTGAAGTTATCATTTTATGTCATTACCATCTCTATGCTTCATTGTAGACAACAATGACATAAATGTATTAGGTGTATTGGTAAGTGCAAAAGGCATAAACAAACACTTGTACAATATATTTTTATTTAAATGCGTTTTTCGCTCATCCTCTTCATAAACTTTAATGTGACAATATTTACTCCTAAAATTTGTCTTGAAAAAATACCTCGTAACACTTAAACAATCCATTAAATTGTTTATTTACATAAATAAAACATTATATTTAATGTTATGAAATCTATATACAATCTAGAGGTTCTATCCTTTTGTGTTATTAGCATTAGCAGTGTTGAAAGCTTATAGCTTGTTCTTTTCACCAACATAGATTTCCAAACAATTTACAACCTGTTGCAATCCCTATAAGTAACTCCAAGACTAAGATGAAGGATACCATAATAAACTATCTATGGTTTCTTGTTCTCAGATATTTCTACAATGCAAAGATTGAATGCAAGATTAACTCAACTCAATGGCCACATATTGGCTTGGAGATGATTACACTTCAATTTTTTATGTGTTCATAACCAAGTTCTAATTCATTCCAACACCACTCGCTAACATACAAGAGATGGACATTGGTTGACACATATTGATCTATAATCAAGGGGCTTATAACCCACTCGCTTCACCAATGGATACATGTGCAGAATTATTATTTTTCTCTACCTCAATTATGTCTTTGGCTTTGCATATGGTTCTCGGTCTGTCGGAAGCTACCAAGCCACAGTCGTTTGCCTTGCACAAAGAAAATTCTTCTTCTCCTAATGAGAAATTCCTCACTCAATGTAGCCTTCACATGCCCATGTGCAATAGATAGGAAGGAAATGACATTTAGAAAACCCTAGAGTCCAAATAATTCTTGTTTCTATACCTGAGCTAGACCAAGAGGTAACTCTTGTAACCATTAAAATCCTTTAATGAAGGAAATATATTGTAGAAAGCCCAAAATCAAAATATGTTAATATTTCACTAATCAATGCTTCATTTGGCGTAGCTAACCATTACTAGCCCAGTCTACCCAGTCCACACTCATTATTATTTGGTTAAATCATTATCAAACTCTTCTCTGTCACATCAGTTAACTCATTATATAACTCTTTTTCTATCACACCATTTATGTTCCATATGGTCATCTCTCCTGCATAGTAGCATTACCATTTTGTTGGAAAATGGTTTCACGTTAAACTGGGAAGTGAAACGTGTGGGTAAAAGGGAATATGGTTAGTGCTCTTGGAGGATGCCCAACCTATGCTCAGACTCAAAGTAAGTGGGGATGAGGAAAAAGTAACGCAACAGGCCCAAGGTAGATTCCCCTTGGAGTGCCCTGGTACCAAATTTACAATGTGAGAGATTGAGTGGTTACACCATGAGATAGACACTCATAGAATTAGGGTTAGTGTTTTTTTGTTCACATCAACCAACAGGTGAAACATAGAATGGGTTTCTCCACGAGATCAGGTCCACATGCTACACTTGAACAATGAACAATAGGTGCATGGGGTCTCTCTTCTAGATAGAGCTCACACTCAAACATTTAAACAACAAGATAAATGTGTGTGGAGTATTTCTTGACAAGGGTTCTTGCTCAAACTAACATGTTAGGGTTTTGGTGGAGGCACATTGAGAAACAAGTGAGAAATGGATAGAGCACCCAACTGCTAGTGTGAGGTAGCATGCAGTTAAACAACAAATACCCAAAGAATGATGTGCCCAGTTGGTGGAGTGAGGGTGTGTGCAAGTTAAACAATAAATGGTGCACCTTAAACTCTCAGTAAGACGAGTGGGAAAGATATCTTCATGAGAGGTGCACCCAACAATAAGGGAAACAAACCAACAATTAATTGAAGTTCCCATCAACGATATAATTTTCTCCAGCAAACAAATGGATGCCCAACAACAAAGGAATTTTCCCCAACAAACAAATGGATGCCCAAAAACAAAGTAATTTTCCCCAACACTCAAATGGATGCCCAAAAACAAAGGGAACGCCCAACAAAGGTGAAATTGTCCCAAGGTGAGAGAGCATGTGAAGGGAAAAAAATTTTCATGCTTAACTTAGTAACTTATGCATAAAAGTTATTTAACCTTGATCTTTGTGAGGTAATAGATGGGTGGTCTACATCCTCTAGCTATTGTAAGTCTACAAACATTTGAAGGAAACTAATTAGTGCATAGTCTATTCTCAACCATCTTGTTATGCCACCATTACCAAAAGATTCTCCCACACGGTGCCAAAGATTAGAAGCAACAATTAATTCCACATTCACTTAAAGAAATAAATAGATGCCATTAGATTTATCTAGCAATCTCAATTAAAACTCTATGATTAATTAACCATAACACATAGAGGAAAAATATATTACACATGATCGTTTATTTTTCTTGGAACCCAATTGGGAAAACCAGTCAAATGGTGCTCAGTATTTCAAGTGTGTAGGATTTTACAATGCTCTCCTCCTCCTTGGAAAAAAAAATCCCTTTGGAAATGAGTGAGAGTGGAGAAATAGGGAGATTTAGGGGGTAAGGGAAGGCCAAAAGCCATGGATCTTCACTTCTCGTTCCTTAGCCTTCTCTCCTTCCCGTTTTCTGGTCATTTTTAAACATTTTTCTTTAATTTTTTAGTTACGTTGTTATTTGGCTTATTCCACGTTAACTTGCATTGTTTTACATGGATTTCATAATGTTGATTGATTCTCAATTTGTTTTGCAAGTATTGAGTCTTATCCACTCTTCATTCCGCCTCCATTTCGGATCACATATAAGGAATAGTTTCATGATATGGTGGAAAGAATACGAAGACCAACATAATGCCATATGCATTGGCACAAACACCATTCACCAAGTATACTTGAGATGAGATCTAAGTCTTGAAGGAAATCGAAATTGATGAGAGGAAAAAAAAAGATTGATGATTTCCCAATGAAAAGAACACTCTTTAAACTTCACATAATTGCAATAAAGATGGCAGCCCAAAGATTCAAAGAAGCATTGAGTATGTATTATTAATTTTCATTTAAGTCATCCAATGGCCATTTCCATCCAAACATTAAGCTACAGTCAATGAAGTAAGAATTCGTGATGGTCTATGAGCATGGAACACACAACAATTGTTGATTTTTGTTCTCCCAAGTAAGACATGCCCCTCGCATAGGAGTGTATAGCCTATACAGCCTTATATGGCCTCTCCATGAGAAAGAAAATGACATACGACCTATAGGCACTAAGGAATGGGTTTAAACAATGGTGGAATGGCTTCATCGGGTTTGTTGGATTGTATATTGGTCCTCAATAAGCTACAAAGAGACAAATAAACCTCTAAAACTCAACATGTAGCTCATGGAAGCTGTGACAAATCACAATGGATTTTTTCCCCACTTCCAATAGTCAAATACACAAGAAAATTAGATTTAAAACTCCCTACAACATTGCAATAACCAATTAATGGTGTCCACAGATCTCTAATATCATAAGTAAACCGACGATGGAGGATAGAGAGATATTGGATTATGCATTTACTCATATAAACAACTGTAACTATGAAGGAAACATCCAACACTATAGCTATGAATGAAATCTTAGCTCGAGAAGTAAACACCACAACCATTAAAACTACAAAGGAACCATTTAAAAAATTCTTAAGAAAAAAATCACACAACAATAGAGAGATTCACCACAGAGAAAGCTCGGTTTTTACCTTGGAAACCAAAATGGGAAAACTAACATTTAATTAGCTTCGTCCAAGCTCTCTTATTATTCGACAATGTTCAATTTACAGGCTCTTTGGTTCATCTTCATTCTTTATAGGGAAATATAGGAAGCATTTCCTTCACTCTCAACCAAATACCCCCTCTTCCTTTGTGGGGAATTGGTATAAAAGAGGTTGTCTTAGCTAGGGGATAGCTAGAAGGTCAGGCATCCCCAACCCTCCAACTTCCCCAAGCTCATTGGTCATCTCTTGTCATTTCTCTTATTACATTTGAGGAGAAGTGTCATCTTTTATTTTTTAAACACATCATGTATATTTAAAAAAAAAAAGTTCCTTCCAACTTTACATTTATATGCTATCCTTATGATTAGATATTAATGAAAGGGTGGACACCAATTGTGATGGCATGGGGCATTTCACACAAAAAACCCGGTCTCCTTCTTCATCTATAGGCTCAAACCTTTCTTATACCCGTCATCATACAACTTGTGTAGATAGCCAACTGTCTTTATGCAAATCCGATTCAAATCACACCTTCTGATTGGGAGCCTTTCAATCCCCAAAATATTCCAAGGATAGGTAAGGGAAATTACTTGAAATCCAGTTCCTCTCATACCATTTTTCCTTCCTTAGAGTCTATCTTTTGAGACCAATCTACTAGATATCTTGTCATCCTCTATGAGTTACCTCTTCCTTGTGTTGCAAAACTTTATATTCCTTCAAATCTTCTTGGGCATGCGGTGCAAAGTATTCGACAATAGGAAGAACATGATGGTCCTCTTCTTCATACAAAATGGAGTGTCCAACAACTTCAAGTACTCCACATTCACCATTGAACTAATATACATATAAGGAGGAAGTATCAATCCAATGGAATTCTCGTTCACTTGCTCAACTATGTCAAATAGTATGTATCTTAGGGGCTTCAATTTCTTCATTTCTCCTTTCTATCACTCATTATAGAGGTAAATCCACACCTTCTCTCGAACATGAAGCTTATGATCCTCTCTATGATGGTCATCTCTATATTTATACTACTTCTAGCTATTCTTAAGTTTCTCTTGTACCTTTAGATGTATCTATATGATCTTGTCCACATATATGTTTTCCTTCTTTTCATCTCCTTATAGTGTTTTTTTGTGCTTCTATTGTCTATATAGAATGCCAAATGGTGAAGGAGGTAAGTAACCAAAGTAGGTCTTGAAAGGAGATTTATTGGTGTAAGAATGGAGTTCTCTATTGTAGGAGTGTTGAATTTAAAACAACTGCTCATCTGGCATCTTTGGATGTTTTCTATTGTCACCTATCAACAATTGTACCAATGCCCGATTGTTAACCTCTTTTTTCCATTAGTCTGAGGGTGGAACGTAGTGAAATACCTCATCTTGTCATACATTCTCTCCCAAAGTGCTATCTAGAATCTGCTCAGGATCCCACCATCTTAATCAAATATGATGGATCTTAGTAATCCAAAATTTACCCAAACATGGTTGAAGAATAATTCAATTTCCTCTTATCCAAAGATTATTTTCTTACATGGAATGAGCACAGGCATATTGCTAAAGTGATCTACTATAACAAACAAGTATTCATGGCATCTGTGAGAAAAATGAAAACCTCCAACAAAGTCCATGGAGATGCTCTCCCAAGTCCTTCGTAGTACTAGAAGTGGTAAGCATAGCCCAAGATTTTGGTTGCTTGGCATGCTAGTGTTGCAAATAACACCTCTAAAATGTCTTCATCATGACAAAATGGGGTGGATCAACACAAAATATAGAATTCATTTGTAGAATCCTAATTTTGAGTTGACTAAAAAACCCTAGATCTTCAAGAGCTCACTTAAGGAAAACTATTTGTTCGTTTTCAATTCTACGACTGCTAGGTTAGAGATTTCAACTTCCTCTTTAATATTTTGGCTTGTTTTTGTATATCAATGTTTTACTAGAGAATACAAATTTCTATGAAGGTTTTGTTGAGTTGCATAACTATCGAGGAATTTTTTTTGTGTCGAGTGGAAAAATTCCCTAAACAACCATTCCCTACACAGAAGGGAGAGGATATCAATGTCATTCCTTAGTTGTGAAACTTTCAAGTGAACAGATACACACAACATGTAGTTTTTTGGATAAAAACTATACGACACACATGATAGAAAAGATAAAAACTACATAAGTAAAATTAAGGGAAAAGGGCTCAAAACTAACATTACACAAAGTAATGACTTTGTATGTTGTAAATCAAGATAAGGGTATCAGGTTAAGAGAGAATTTTTTTTGGTATTTGTGATGAGATGGCTAGAGAAACCATCGTGAGGATGTAGCTATCCCAACATGGATTACTCAAGTTCCTTGAGAAACCTTTGATGCACATGGGTGCCAGCCTCCTAAGATGGATTATAAAGTATTGGGACCTTAATGAGTTCAAGCGTAGTGGATAGAGTTGAAATAGTTTGACATTTGCTTCATGAGTATGCTATTGATAGTTGGGATAGTTAGAGGCACACAACTAACCCTTAGTAGAGGTAGCACATTCAATGATTTTATAGAGTATCACTGTAGACCTAGATTGAGATAGAGGGATGGGGATATCAAGATCAGTGACATCTAAATGTTTGAGCCTCATGTGATAATGGCCCTGGCGATGCATATTATGGGCTCATATGGATCTCACCAAATTTCAGGTTGGTAGATGTGGATAGTAGAAAGGGCTTTGCAGGGTACCTATTTTGGATGGGCCCATATGTTACACATAATGATGTGTAATTGGATGGTGTTGGTAAGTAACCCAATGTACAATATCATATTTAGCATGGTTATTGGTGTAATATCTAATGCAAACACCATTGAAATGAAGCAATTCATGTGAAGGTAATAAATGGCCCAATCTGTTGAGGAAAGATTCAAAGTATGAAAACTAGCATCATCATTGTACCTGATATGGCAATGCGGTACATGAGTCATCTAAATAATAAGAAATAAAACAATGAGAAGTGGAGTCAATGATGAAAAATTCAACAAGAAATGCAAACTATATTTAAATTACCATGCATAGATCTTCCAATTAAGCGTAGAATCTCTTCAAATAGATCTCATTGCATGGATTTTTGAAGAGTTTTCCATCAGTACCCACAAGAAAATATGCCCCTTTCCCAAACAAACTTTGACAACATAAGTGCCCTACCATAAGGATTACAACTTCCCAAAACCTAGCGCACCATGGGCTTGGTCATAGATGAGGGATAGATCACATTCACGAAATGAGTGAGAGTAGACACAACAATCATATTGGCCTTTTGTTGATGGGCGAAATTGACCGTCCGTCAACTGGGAGAGTGGAACCGGTCCGGGGTTGTCTAAATAACCCAAGCCGTTTGGAATGGACCAC
>SNQJ01S0029171.1:71007-87433 GCA_010110895.2 Picea sitchensis
TTATAAATTTTTTAAATATAAATTTAAATATATACATATTAATAATAACTTATATTAATAATCTTAATAAATAATTTGTGAATATTACACAAATACCTGATCTCTAATCAAATCTCTTATAAATTGTTATTGTATTTCCATTTATTTCACTTCTTTGTATTCATAAATCAAAATTTAAATCAGCTTTTATTTTTGTAAAAAAACATTAATTTGCATTATGTATATTAATAATGTTTTATAATAACAATTTTTCTCTTTATAAAAATATCTCTAAATATTTGACATCACCTTTATTTCAGTTTCTTATCTATTTTTAATTTAATAAATAGTGGATTGTCAAAGTAGTTGGGTGTTTTTAATAAATATTGGACATCACCTTTATTTCAGTTTCTTATCACTTTTTAATTTAATAAATAGTGGATTGTCAAAGTAGTTGGGTGTTTTTAATAAATATTTGACATCACCTTTATTTCAGTTTCTTATCACTTTTTAATTTAATAAGTAGTGGATTGTCAAAGTAGTTGGGTGTTTTTAATAAATTTTATTGATTAAATTTGCACAGAAAGTATCTTGTCACAAGGTTAGCATAGCATGGTGCAAGGTTACAACATAATGGCGGACCCTCCGATCCAGGCGTTTCCGGGGCCAATCCTTCTTCCCTCCAGAACACTACTTTCTGATAATACTGGTTGATTTACTGGTCGGCGAGTCCTCCTGTCTGACCATCGTCCCTTGTCGGTAGCCTCTGTCTAGTTTATTTAAAAAGCACAGATTTATGTTGTTTCAGGTTTCGACTCTTAAATCGTTTTGGTGCGCTACAGAACAGACTGGTTGGCGAGTTCCCTGTTTCTTGTCTCTTCCTGATCCTTCTGTCTGCCAAACGACCCTTGTCTAGTATTTTACTAGTGGTCCTGGCTTTGTCTTTTGTCCGCTTTTGGTGCGCTACAGAACTACCAGCCTCTGACTGTCACGTTCTCACTCACATTGTCTTTAGTCACCGGACTAGCCCCTAGAAGCTCTGCATACTGGTGGTCCGGTTTTGTCTCCTTGTCCTTTTAAAGCGCTACAGTTCTGCCCTCCTCTGGTTGTCACGGACTCCTCGTTTCACCCATCAACTCGATCCGGGAGCTTCTGTCTTTTTCGAGGGACCCGACTTACCCCACAGAGTTAAAAATGAACGTTCTGACTGACATTCTGATGAATCCGGCTGATGAGCTGCTATGGGAACAGGAGGGATTTTTCGATAAGATTGACTCTCTTAACAAAAGACCGCCTTCTTTATTTTCAAATCCTCCAGTGCTTTCTTTTCCCGCCGAGACGCACCCTGCACCTGACCTCCACACTCGTTTTTTAGACGGGGCACAAAGGGATCGTGACAGACCTCCCCTAAGCCCATCGACAGGCCTGGACTCCAACAAAGTCTTCACGCACACTGACAGAGCACCTATCAGACGTAAGGTGTGGAAGACTTCGAAACAAACAAAGCGCTTAGTGCTGGGGGACGGTGTAGGCCTAGAGGACCTTTGTAAAATGTCGACAAGCGCACTAGTGGGTCGAATCTCTTATAAAAGCCTAAGCAGACAGCCTTTGGAAGATTGGATACAGTCCTCATGGCTTCCTTTTCTGGGCTATGCTCCTGAGGTTCTTTTCCTTAAAAAAGGGTGGCTCTGTTTCATCTGCAAGTCACCGGATGATGCTTCTCTGCTACTTTCCTCCTTCTGGACCTACGGGGGTAGCAGCATTATGCTGAAGAGATGGAGACTGGCCTTCAACCCTGATACGGAGTACTTCCAGCACCGTCACCTATGGGTCCTCCTCCCGGGGCTCCCATTACATCTCTGGAATGATGAATCTTTGAAAGCGATTGGAAACTCCATTGGACAGTTTATTTCTCTTGACACACAGTCCCAAAAGAACCCATCGAGGAAGATGGGTAAGATTCTCGTTGCCATAGACATTACTGCAGGTTTACCGGCAAAGCTGGACATTGTTTGGCGTGGCCGGGTCCATCAACAGACCTTAGACTATCTTGGTCTGCCCTTCCGGTGCAACATTTGTCGGGAAACGGGCCATCTTCGACATTCCTGCCCTGGTAAGTCTTCGAATCACTGCACTGAAGAGGATGAGCTTCATCTAAATCCTCCAGATTATACCGAAGCGGACCCATCCCTGGCTCACCTGGATTCGAACCTGGTCTCCAGCCCTTGCTCCCCGACCCAGAATGAAAATCGGCTCTCCAAACTTAAATTACTTTGCCCGCTCCTTTATCGTTCTCTCTCAGTAGCTGATAAAGAAGCCATTAATAATTTCAGGTGGCTATCTCCCCCTCTTGAAGCGACACACACCCGCACTTCTGCTCCTTCCCCAACTTTAGAACCGACAGTCCATAGCTCTCACAGCTCGACTTTACCTCTTGGGGTATCTTCTCTCTTGCCAGTTTCCACCGATCCCTCAACTGGACACTCCTGTTCAGTTCCCTCCGAAGCCAAACCGGATCTACCTGGTTATAGTCAACCGGAAGAGGAGGGAACAGCTCTCCTGGATGCTCTTAGCCTCCCTCTGCACTCCTTTACACTTCCGTCTCATACTACACAACTCCCTACTTACCGAGGCAAAGAAGTCATTTCTGAAACAACTGGAGCTGGCACTTCAAACTCTAAACCTATGGACACAAAGTCCTTTGCCTGGTCACGAGGATTAGCCACTGAACTTTCCCCCCTTCAAACCCGAAGCTCCAGAAAGAAAAAGGAGGCGCAAGGCACTCAGCAAATGGACTTTGTTTTGCCCTCTCTGGATGGAAAGGCCCTTAGAGCAATGAAGGCCTTGGCACGATCAAAGTAATGATCGTGCTCTCTCTGAATATTAGAGGGATTGGAGGCACCCTCAAGGTTGCCTCCTTCCGTAGATTGCTGGCGCAGTTAAAGCCCGATCTCATTCTCCTTCAAGAGACTCTCACTTCTGACATCAAAGCCAGAGATTTCATTTATCAGTTCCGTCCCTCATGGTTCTCAGCCGCAGTGAGCTCCTTAGGCCTCTCTGGAGGACTGCTGGTGGCCTGGGATCCTTGTCTCTTTGCACTGAACCCCTCCTTGTCGTGTGGGGGCTTATTACTACAGGGTCACTGTCTTGCCTCAAATGTAGAGCTGGCACTACTCAATATATATGGACCGTGTTCAGATAAAGTGCTCTTCTGGTCCCAACTAGCAGCTAGTGGCATTCTTGCCTTAAAAAATCTCATCTTAGGCGGCGACTTGAATCTCTTTTTTGAGGCGGGGGAATCATGGGGAGGTGCTCTCGGCTCTGAACCCTCTGGTGCCCGTTACAAAGAGATTTTTGACTCTAACTTCCTATTGGACGTTCGGCCTTCTGTTCTCTCACCCACATGGAGCAACGGAAGGATGGGCCCGAGCGCTCTGGCTAGAAGACTGGACCGTTTTTATGTTGCTGCAGCGTTACTAGCCTCCTCTGGACAGTCCTCCTCCTGGGTGGTGTCTCCTTTCTTCTCCGACCACGCGCCGATTGTTCTTCAGCTGAGGCTATCCGAGCCTCCCAAGCCTGCTCCCTTTAAATTCAATCATTCTTGCTTAGCAGTGGAAGATTACATTCAGCTTGTTAACGAGACTTGGACGGACCAACGTTTCACTGCCGATGTCAACCCTCAGACTCGACTGGTATGGAAACTACAAGTTCTTAAATCTAAGACAAAGCACTGGTTTCATATGAAATCTATAGCCGACCAATCCAGTTTACTCTCGCTGGAGACCGAAATCTCTAAACTCACACTTAGCTCAACTAAGTTGCCCAGTTCGGATGTCACAGATAGATTAAAGCGACTTGAAGCCATCAGGGCCAAATTACTAAAGGCTGAAGAATTTGCGTGGAGGCTCCGAAGCCGGGAAACTTGGCTTAGATCTGGAGACTCAAATTCCAAGTATTTTCACAAGGTCGCCAGCTACAACAGGAAAAAAAAATGATTTGGTCTATAATCAATGGAGGTTTAGAGATCCGCGGGCAGGAGGCAATAAAGGATGAGGCTGTTTCATTCTTTAAAAATCAGTACAAAGCTACAGGTACAAACAACCTCCAGGATAAAGGGGCTACGGCTTTTTTATTTCCTAGATTAGTTTCCGATGATGAAGCAGAGTCGCTTTACAAGCCTGTCACTCTGCAAGAGATTAAAGAAATTCTTATACATTTTAAAGCTGAGCGAAGCCCAGGCCCAGATGGCTGGACTTCAGAATTTTTCTGTTTCTTTTTTGAGCTTGTAGGTGAAGAGCTGCTACAAATGGTGGAGGATACCAGAATTAAAGGCAAGATTGCAGGAGGCATAAATTCAACTTTTCTGGTCCTAATCCCGAAGGAAAGCAGGCCAGTTTCGTTCAACGACTTCCGTCCGATTTCACTCTGCAACCTCATATACAAGATAATCTCAAAGGTAATCTCCAACAGAATCAAACCATTTCTTGAAAGAAGCCTCTCCGCGGAACAACTGGGTTTCTTGCAAGGCAGGAGGATCCATGATGCGATCGGAGCAGCGCATGAGTGCTTACACAGTATAAAACGGCATAACCTAAAGGCTCTAGTCATGAAACTAGACCTCAAAAAAGCATTCGACTGCATTGATTGGGATTTTTTAAGACTAGTTCTCCATGCGGTGGGGTTTGGAGATAAATTCACTAATTGGATTCTTTCTTGTGTTTCAACTGCAAACATAGCTGTGTTAATTAATGGGGATCCTTCCTCCTTCTTCAAAAGCGAGAGAGGACTTCGTCAGGGTTGTCCACTCTCCCCCTATTTATTCATCTTGATAATGGAAGGGCTAAGCATTTTGCTATCCAAAAGCTTATCAGAGCAAAAAATTTCTGGGATTAAGGTATCAAATCTTGTCAAAATTGTTCATCTGATGTTTGTAGATGATGTACTCATTTTGTCAAATGCAGATCCGGTGGAATGGCTTTGTATCCTTGAGGTAATCCAACACTTCTGCTTGGTTTCCGGATTATCCATCAATGTCTCTAAGTCATCCGTTCATTACTGGGGGCTTGCTGAGACCGAGCTCCAGCTTCTTCAAGCCACTATCCCTCTCACCTTTAAAAATTTAAATGAGGGATTCACTTATTTGGGTTTTCACTTAAAGCTGAGAGCCACCGCCCCTGATGACTGGAGCTGGTTGGTGAACACTTTTAAAAAAAGAATCGGATTCTGGTGTAACAAATGGCTTTCAATGGGAGGGCGGCTGGTCCTGGTCCAATCAGTTCTCCAGAGTCTGGCAGTTTACTGGATGATGTTGGAGAAGGTTCCTTCAAAGGTAATCACTTCGCTGAGGAGATTAATGTTCGATTTTCTGTGGGGTGGAAATGCCGTCAAAAAACGTTTCCATCTATGTAACTGGCAGACCTTATCAAAGACTAAAAGGGAAGGAGGCTGGGGCCTCAAAAACCTTTTCTCTTTTAATGTGGCGCTCCTGGCCAGTTCCTTCTGGAGAGCTGTCTCCACTGGCAGCATTTGGAACAAAATTATTATGGACAAGTACCTAGAATCTAAATCGCTTCTCCATTGGATTAGGAAGCCATCTTTCCTTCTGAATAAAACCTCCCCTTTCTGGAAAGGTCTGGTGACCTCTTCGTCGGTAATCCTCCATTGGCTTTGCTGGAAGCCTGGGGATGGCACAGAGATTCTGATCGACGGGGATTCTATTCTGGGGCTGGGGGAACGCTCCCTCTTATCCCCATCGATAAGGCTCCATCTAAAGGCTTTAAATGTAACAACTCTGGCTCAGATTAACTTGACTGGTGTCAAGACGCTGCCAGACAATTGGAGGACTGTGAGCGACCTCCAACTGAGCGGTCCCTTGGTTTTGGAGTGGAATATTTTCATTTCGGCACTAAAAGAGGCAGGCATTTCTCTCAGGGCCGTGCCAGATGAGTTGATGTGGGCGGGCGGCGATGCATCCGGCCGGATTTCAGTTAAAAACATATACCTCACGCTTCAACAGCAGATCATCTCCGTCCAAGCAGCGCCGTGGATACTCAAGCTATGGAAATTAAGTATTCCACTTAAACTCAAACTATTTGCTTGGCTGCTCGGTAAAGACAAGCTCCTGACTTGGGAAGTCTTACAACGGCGTGGATGGGTGGGGCCGAGCTCCTGTCCTCTCTGCAATTCCGAGTCCGAGAACCTGAGCCACCTCATAATGTTTTGCCCCTTTTCAACAGATGTATGGAACCGCGTTTGCAAGCATTTGGATTTACGGTTTTCCTGGAGCGGCTCTACTATAACTGAAAGCTTCCCTCCTTGTTTCTCAATTAAATCGGCACCACCGAGCCTGCTGATCAATTTCTCCTGGCAAATCTGGTTGCAGAGGAACTGCGCTCTCTTTGAAGACGCCCGACCATCATGGTCACAAGCTGTTCACAAGATTCTGGCGAATTTCACCTGGAGGCCTTCCACTGTCAGAAGCTTCCCTCTTCGAACCTTGAACCTGGATTTCCCTGAAGGTCACACCATAGCATTCTTTGATGGAGCAGCGCAGTCAGACGGATCCTGCTGCGGAGCTGGCGGTTTTTTCAAATCACACCAGTCTAGAATCACCAAATGGTTTATCAACGGTGGAGCAGGCACTAATACGCGAGCTGAGCTCCTGGGTTTATGGGCAACGCTCTCCCTTGCGGCTCAATGGTCTCTCGATGACCTTCACGTCCTGGGCGACTCGAAAGTGATTTTAGATTGGATTTCAAACAATTGCAAGCTCAAATCCATCCTTTTGGAAGGCTGGATGCAACAAACCAGATCCCTCTCCAAGTGCTTCTCCAATCTCCACTTTCAGCACGTTCCTCGTTCACTAAACAGGGCCGCCGATGCTTTATCAAAGAGGGCTTTAACCGCGGCGATAGGGCGGCTCTCGATCTATCACTGTGATAGAGAAATCGAGAGCCCCATAACCACATTAAACATTTTTGAATAATGTGGGCTGCTCTCTCATCAGCAGATTGAATAGGTTCCTGATTCTGATCAATGGTGTTAGATGGACAGTTTTCGTCTCCAGGATTGTATTTTCTTTCCCTTGCATGGGATGCTAGTACTATTATGGCTGTATTGACGGTTTGGGTTCATTAGTGGCTGATCATATCCCTTCGTTTTTGTAAATGAATTTATTATCTATATAAATTCGAGACAATTTTTTTTGGAAAAAAAAAATTACTTATTATTCCAATTTAATAAAGAGTTCATTTTCACATTGGTTATATAGTATTCTTAGTAAATTTCACTGTTATGGAATTTGATTGTATCAAACCTTTTTTAAACAAAATAATTTTATTATTTTTATTGAATTTTATTATTTTTTATAATAAAATTATTGAATTTTTTGTATTTATTTTATTGAATTTCATTATTCTTTATAACTAAATTATGTAAAATTTTAGATTAATTTAATAAAGAATTCATTTTTATATAGTACTTTTAATAAATTTTACTATAAATTTTAGATTTTATTCAAATTTTCACATACTCTACTCTATTCTACTTTTTTGGATTTGAACTTATAATTTTTAAAAAGAAACATATATAAATAACCATTATAATACTAATATATGAATAACTAACTAGAAAATATATGTTTGCACAATATGCTCTACATGTAAATAAACATATAATGTATCCCACTTATTAGTTCATTGAAAAACAAAAATAAGTATAATCCAATGAAATCAACAAATACCAGCAGAAGTGGACCCACTCTTTCTGACATCTTCCACTTCATCTCATTCTCATATGGACTCAATTCATCATTCCACTCTTCAAATAGAACGTTTATATGTTCATACAATCCTAAACAAGTTTAGGAGGCAATATAAACACCTTTGCTGCAACGGTTTAAGTTTTAATTTAAGTTATTTTTTCAATATAAAATTTAAATTTTAAATATATATTTAAAAAATATTTTTTTTCTTATTAATTTAACAAAATAATTAAAATGATATAATTTTGTTAAATTTATTAACTTTAATTTTAAAAAAATAATATAACTTTATTAAATTTATTAACTTATAAATTCCCATAAATTTATTAACTTGTAAATCTTAGAAAGTATGTTGACAAAATATTCATTCACCAGGTCAACCCTCGTGGTTCAGAACTCTTACCATACATATTCTTTTAAGATATGTATTCTAAGTTTAAGTTTTTATGAAATAAACTTCAAAATTACATTATTCGAACCTGGTGGTTCAGAACTCTTACCATACATATTCTTTTTAACATATGTATACTAAGTTTAAGTTTTTATGAAATACACTTCAAAAATAATATATTTTTGGAAGTAATCATAGTTGAGAAAATGAAATTCAACAAATCTTCCAATGATCTTAAACAATAATTCCAATATAAAATCACTCTTATATTGATTTTAAACAATATTTTCAATATAAAATTAAAGGAAATTAATTTTCCAACTCAGAGTGAGTTCCATACTCTGAGTTCCATGAAAATAGAAAGATGGAAGAAGATAACCATGTGAAGGAAAATGAAATTCAATAATCTTACAATGTTGTAAAACAATACCTCTATAAGAGAAGACCTTATTATACCTCTATAGGAGAGAAGACCTTATAAGAGGAACCATTCCAGCTTTAGGTTCCAGGTTCCGTGGAAAATAGAAGGATATAAACCATGAACTACAGACATCGTATGTGCTTTGGAATCAAGGCCACGTCTAAGATGGGAAGCAGCTTGTCATGTGTAACGTATGGAGAGTAACATTGAAACCTCAAAAATTTACACAGCCTCTTGGGCTTGCCTGGTAAATAACAAGGCCACTGCATTAAAGATGTTCTAAAACTTTGGGATGAGAATCTAGATAACATTGAGGTAGATCCCATGTTAACCTTAGGTAGATGACATTTAAATTGGGAGAAAGTTCAGTTCCGGACACGACGTCCATTCATTCGAGGCCGGTTTAATAAATATTTTCCATTTCCATTTCAATACAGAAAACAATTATCAAACTTGTAGCTCATCTCTTAAAAAATTCCATTGGTAAAAAATTGCAAACATATCATAACAAATAAGAAAGGGAATTCCATTGTTAAACAATTACAAATTTGGATTTCTTGAAGTTACAGAAATGCGATTCCAATGGGCAAACGTTACAAATTTTGGCTTTTGGCTTCTTGACGTTCATACATTTTGCAGGGTGTTTGTAATAAATATTTCCAGTTTCCACTAAAATATAGGACATAATTATTAAACCTGCCCTCCTTTCCAACGAGACAAAATGAAATCCCAGAGGAGATTGGATTTCCATTGGAAAATCATTACATTGGGCTTCTTGTTAATGATAGAGCAATTAACGGATCAAGTCATTGAGAGAGCATTCCTATTTTTTTTAAAAACAACAAATTACAATCCGCAAAATAAATATGATAGATAAGTGTATAACTCTACAAATACTGCAATGGCAAATATGGTACATAGCTGCAGTAGTGTACAAAGAATTTGCAAAAGGAACAGAGAACCAAGAGACAAAGTCTGCAAAAATCTGCATAAGAGACATATCTTACAAAAAAACTCTCCAACTCTATCAATGGACTAAGTACACTGGTATATTATACTTGAGTTCGTGTTTCATTGAATCTATAGTTTCTGAGGGAAATTTCAGGCCCTGTGGCATTCATTTAATCACTATCACATTTATGACGAAAATTGATTGAGACTTTTAGTAAATAAACAACGCACTTATTTGCCATTCTTAGGTAAGTTTCCAAGGAATATTTTAATATCTTCACAATATATGCTTAGCCACCCATCTATTTGGCCGAATAATATGCTCAAATTGGATGGCAACATATGCCCTCAAATTATTCCAGGCTTGCAACTTTGGAAAATTCAAATTTGGCAACCTCTCCAACAGATAGCTACTTCTAGATACCAACAGTTATAAAATGTTACAATTTTAAGATGCTCAAACTCGCAAGTGTAATTAGACGGACTGAACATGAAATCTATAGCTTCTTCACGTTCTGCGTGTCCTCACAATACAGTGTAGACAACCGTAAATGCCATGCCCCCTTTAATTTCTGACCTTATTTCAGGCAATTCTACAGTTACAGCCAGCTCACTTTGACTTACGAGGACTTTGCTCTAACTGACAGTCTGCTCAATCAAGTTCGGAGATACTTGACATTTTTAAGCGCTCACATAGGCATAGGTTATGTCCCGAGGCAAATTCCTGTTGTATAGCCCACTTCATGTAAAACTCAAGCAGTCTTAATTGCCTGATGTTGGGACTGAAATTATTTCAGTGTAGGCCAGATCTAAAACCGGAGAGATCTCAAACGGAATAGATATCTTGATGGAACCTCTTATGACACTAACAAGCTTTAGGCATGAATAAACAAAGATTTAGTAAAAGTTTTAAATAGGTGAATCCAATAGCCATACTCATTAAATGGGGTGCCCATTTGTTCCTAACTAGGGTGCCCATTTGTTCTTAACTAGCCCTTCTGCGATCCACACGAGTCCTTCAAAGCATTGTAACTCCATTTTAGGCGTTGACAGAGCTCTAGATCAAAGGTAGAGTCATTAGAAAAGTCTTTCAAAGCATTATAACTCCCTCTTAATCGCTGATAGAACTCTGGATCAAAGGTAGAGTCACTGGAAAAAATAGCTCTGAGTTTTTCATGATATACAAAGAAGTAACCTATTGTGTAAACAGGTATTCATTGTTGTAGCTTGAAATTTATGGCCAATGGCAAACCTTTGCCTTCGTCCTTAATTTCCTGGCCACACTCATCTATATTCTTAGACTCATGGTTGTTTTAGAAATTTAGTTTGTTAAACAATGCCCACCCTTCATCAATACAGGATCTAAATTGTTACAATTCAGAGAAATTCTGAATCCAATCAAAACATAGAATACTGTACTAACCGTGTAAACCAGACGTTTTCCCATAGCCGGCCACTCCATATACTCCAATTACCGGACGTTCCCTCTCCCGCTGCCCACAACATACTTAATCACTAACCCTACAAACCCAGAGGCTGGTACGTTTAGAACATCTTGAAGCCATGCTTGTGGTCACTTGAGTTCCATTCTCTGATTTGTCTGGAGAGTGCAGTAGACACACAGGAGTTGCGCTTGGGAGCGATCAAGGAAGTGTTTGTCCTCTGTAACGGAAATTTGCAACTATTTCTGGACGGTCTCTTAGGGTGTTTTCTGCGAATCTTACTAGTATCGAGCAGAAGGTCACGGTTTTGCTCCTTTCGGATAACATCATTACTCAGGTGGATGATTGGAACGACTACAAAGCTTTTCTGGCATTGCCTATGACTCTATTGATGAGATCCATGGGTTGCTAGTGGCAAAGCAGAGAAAAGGAGGAGGAGGAGGAGGCATCTGTGTGCAGTGTGCAGATAGAGGGGAAAGAACAGATTTAATGGAGATTGGGCGTCGGTAGGAAATCCCCAAAAGCATAAACAGTGGTGGGTAAACGCTACCGGAGAATCGAAAGGTGCCTTTGTCACTGCCTCTTTTGTGGTGAAGAGAGGTTTAGCTTCCTGATTAAGCGGTGGGTATAGACCGTGTAAGACAAAGTTTATGCTGTTGCAGTTTTTAACTTTATTAAAGATATTGCAATCAGGGTGAGCATGTGACAAAGAAGCATATAGGTTCCATCAAATTTTCCAGATTCTCAATTTTTTTTTCAAGATTGTCAGATAATTAAGGACATTGTTGCCAAAACCATCAATGTCAGATGCGTCTAGGGCACGCCTTTCGGTCGATTGGACGGATGAAACATCGTTATGCACTAGATGTTAGGTTCGCGGGTCCCGAGCATAATGATAGTGGAGTAATTTTATAAATGGGTATCCACTTTTTGGATGGAATTTCTCATGGAGTGGGTTAATTTGGAGCAATATTTTTTTTCGCAGTTATTTTTCAGTGATTTCAAATTTCTTGTCAATCCAGAATTTTGATCGATTTTTTAAGTATTTGGGTTGGTTTAAAATGGGGCAAAACTCTAGAGTAAGGTTTTGAAATACATGAAATTTTGATCCATACTAAACTCAGAGTACCTATAAAAATTTGGCTGGATTCAGGCCCAATTGTTTGCCTAAAAAGTGAAACTCTAGATGAAGATTGCTCCCTAGTTAGCCTACTCCATTTCTCATTTGTTATTTTTTTCTCACCTAAAAAAAATACTTATATTTATTTCGAATATAAAAATAAAACTTAGTTTGAACACTCAGAAATACAATTTAAACAACAAAAAAAATAGTCATTTTGTCTACATTTATTTCTTCCTATCTAAAAACCCAGAAAACAGAACTTTTAGCCAACACCTAAAAATAATAGTACAACTAAAAACTAATAACAATACAGTGAAAAACTAAAAGAGCATAAAAACCCTCAATCGAGATTAAAAATTAAGTAGTGATATTAGAGTAAATTTATTCTAGATGTCTTGTTTTTAATTTAATATTTTAAAATAATTATAAATTTATAGTTTATTAAATGTTATTTAAAAAATAATTTTTAATGTCCCCTAGGTGTAGTACAGTAGGTGACAGAGTGTGTTGTTAAGCCACTCTGTGTTGTTAAAGTAACCCATTTGAAACCTGCAAGGACAAAAAATCCAACCATGTTAAGGGTTGGTGTGGCTCAGACAGGGTGATTTTGACGGCTTAGATGCCCCTAAGTAGGGGTTTGATCCGAACAAATTAACAAAAAAAAATTAATATATTTGATTTTTTATAAATTTATAATTTTTTAAAATAATTATAAATTCTTAATATCTAAGAGATTAAGAAATTAACTTATCTTATTAATCATATCTTTTAATTTTATCAATGATATAATCGCATTGTTTAATCAATTGAATCTCTATTTACCAAAATAAACTTTAATTGCTATATTTTATCAATAATATTATCCCAAAATAAACTTTAATTGCGATATTAAAGATATGGGTAAATTATATAATATAGTTACTAGATACACTTACCATAAGTGCATATCCTGAAACCTATGCTAACAACTTAGTCCATTTGCAATGGTCCTAAAATTAATGACTTGGTTGAGAATTTGTTTGGTAACAAGATAATCAATCTCTACAATGCTCAAGGTCTAATAATTTGCAATGTTCTAATGAAGTGGTTGAAATCCAACCAGATGACTTGTATTCATGGGCTTGGAAACAACGATGTATATTATGTGATATATAATATCCCGATATACATCTAAATAGTAAATTTTGGTATCTTAAAAGACCATAAGACCAACTCTAATCATATACCTTTAGCCCTAACTCTAAATGTTGTCATGCACAAAATCCCCATTGAAGAGAATTTTGATAACCAAAAGGACTTGATCTTTGAAGAGATAAAGTTGATCTTTTCTTAAAGGATTTAAATAATGAATTAAATATCATATCAAGTAAGGACAATATTGAATACCTCTATCATACTTTCACAACAACCATATCTAATTCGATTAACAAGTTCTCTATCTAGGTGTTGTGTAAAAAGAAAATAGAATGACCAACCCTTGGTATGATAAAATAGTGTAAGATTCCTGGAAAATCCATTAGGGATGCTTCCAATGAGTCCTTCAAATCAAACAAGATAAATAGGTACAAAGCCTTAATTGAAAGGAAAAAATGTAACATATAAATAGAAAACAAGGGAACCTTTTAAGTTTTGCACCTATATAAGCTAGATCCTAAGAAATTATGGAGGCAAATTTTGACTCGTAAAACTAAAGAAGAAAATATGACTCTCTTGAGGGACTATAATTTCTACCTTGAAAATACTTTCAAATCCCTTTATGTCGTGGACAACATTCAAACCCTTTCCACAGAGGAACAATTTTTTTCTATAGAAAACAAAGAGTTTGAGGTTAAGAATTTCACCAAAGGGAAAGCTAAGGACATGGAAGGCTACCAAGCAAAAATATTAAAAATTGGAGGGTCTCTCTTCATCCCTCACATCCACAAGCTCTTCAATTTAACAATCAAGCAGGGCTTTCCTAAACCCTGAAATCAAAGAATCATTGTAACTATTTTTAAAAGTGGGGATAAAAACAATCCATCTAATTAAAGGACCATTATGATTATCCCTGTTTTAGCTAAGTTATATGGAATTAATATGGAAAAGAATATTAGCATATGGATGAAAAGCCACAAAAAAGAGCTAAATGTCAAGATAGATTTATGAGATATCATTCAACTGCGGACCACATTCTTATGCTTAGGATCATTGTGGAGGAGTGTCACAATAATAAAACTAATCTCCTTTGTTGTTTCATTGACTTTAGAAAAAAAAAATACACAGTACCCAAGATTAACCTTTGGAATAGATTAGAATAGCTAAAAGTTCCTTTCGAGTTGAGACTTGTTGCAATAAGGTTATACGCGAATGTTATTGTCAAGTTTAGGAACACTAAGGGTTGGTTGGAAGACGTTAATTGTAATATAGGAGTTAAGAAAGGTTGTCCCCAATCCTCTACCCTTTTTGTCATATACATTAACAAGTTAGAGGGTTGTTTGGAAGAAGTAGGTTGTGTCAGTGTAACACACCCAACCCCCAAGTTGGGTCATGCCACTGCTAAAACGACCAAATAAAAAAAAATTGATACTAATTTTAGATGTTGAACTAACACATAGCATGAAATTCAAGCCCATGCAATTGTCCATACTATTTAAAAACATAAATGCAATTACTTTAAATGTGCATAGTAACAATTAAACAGATACAACAACATTCTGACACATAAACAGAGAATTTGAATGCATCATTCTACTCACAACAAGAAGCAATAACCAAAATAATTTAGAGTAAAACACACAACAATTATATCATCATTTAACATAAATAAACATGGAAAATAAGAACACTTATCCTAGTAAATATGAAACCCACTGTAGAGGACAAATGTTCATCTCAACCATAGACTTGTTGTTCCAGTTCTCAAGAACAAGTCACCCCCAAGTTGGGGCTATGAATCCACAATAGACGTTGGTCCTTAAGGATAACTACTATCCCCTCTTGAAAACTAACTTCTATGGCTAATTCCAATCCACCAACTCTTTTTCCCCTCAGCCTGCACAAACCAAGGAATGGGATCCCCTTCTTTGCCACGCAGTCCCTCATGTTATCCCACTTCCCTCCAGGGCTCCAACACAGATTGGATGGGAAATATCTTTGTTGGAGACTCCATGAATACATAGCTGCAACATGAATTCACATGAAAACAAAATACTTATTCCCTTGACAATTCCTTAAACAAAAAATTACTCACATGCCTACACCCTCTCTTCCCATGAAATTAAAGCTCCAAAAAAACTACCATACACGACCAATATGGCCTCCTTCAGGCTTTAGCACTCATAACACTCTTGTTGTCCAAAAATCCACCTGTAAAAAATGCTCTCATTTCCCATAGGAGTTTCCTTCTTCTCTCATGCTTCCTTGACTCACACCTTTCCCAAAGTTGATTTTAATCATCCCCCATGCTCTCAATAAATATGGGAGGTGACTTCTCACACCCACCCTCTTACATGAATTCAATGATTAGGATCTATATCAATCAACAAAAAAATAGAAGGGCATAGTAGGGATAGTTTTGAAAGATGGTTTGTATTTAAAAAACATGGATGGAATATCCCCCTTGGACCCCTTCCCTCTCTTGTGGAAACTAATCCCCCAAGTTTTTTTCTGTGTTCATTTGCGACCAACGATACATTTTTATTGATTATATTCTATATACATCATTTACATATTACATCGTTTGGCCCACAACCATACATTATATTTACAATTTACATTGCTAATTTGGGGATTAAAAATGGGGATGTTACATTCCCCTCCCCATACCAACTGCAATCTCGTCAATGCACATCACCATACAATTTACACATTGACATATATTTAATGTTACATTAAAATACTTTGATATTTATGTAACTTAATTAATCATGCAACAATTCCAACCAACAACTCTCTTTCCACCTCAACCCACACATCCCAAGGAATGGGATCCGACATCATTCAGATAGGAGTCTCACAATTGTGGCTCCATGAACTCTAGCTGCCAAAATGGAGTCTTCATTCACTTATTGACAAATGTACATTTTTTTTTCTTCAAAATTTGCAAAAATTTGCAGGTATGCTTCCCGCATGGCTTCCTCGTGCTCCCATGTAGCGTCTTCAAGACCATAGTATGTACATTAAACCTTTACCAATCCAATATATTTGTTTCTGAGCATTTTGACTTTCTAGTCCAAGATGCATACTAGTTCCACCCAAAAGTCCCCTTCGTGTTCCACCTAGAACATAAACCAATCAATCACATGGTTAGGATCATGTACGTACTTTTTTGATAAAGACACATGGAACACATTATGAATTCTCATGGATGTAGGTAATG